>JAPSES010117490.1:0-16922 GCA_029822895.1 Maxillicosta whitleyi | reverse complement strand
TATACTTATAATGGATGAAATTTCACCTGTGTGTACCAACAAAATGATTAATTAAATTCATATAAAAGTTGGTTTACAGATATGCTGACATTTTTATAATATTTAACTTCTTTTTTCGTCTCCCATTTACTTATAATGGGTGAAATTTCATGATTTTTATGCATTTATTTTAATGGATGAAATTTCAAACATCTATAAAAACATGAATTTTCTTTCAATTTACTTCAAACTTGCCACGTGTATAGAGCCATTTGATTTGATGACATCAGCACATGCGTAGACATGATGATATCAGCTGGATCCATGCCAAAATAAGCTACAATAAGTACGAGGGGTGGAGTTTGATGTGCCTGGCACCACTTGTTGGTTCTTGAAATTGGGACAAAAACCTGTGCAACATGTGGCTTTGGATTGATTTTTGTGTAGAAAAGGTACAGAACATCCTTCCCCCTTTTTCAGTCTTATGTGAAACCTAGAACATGGACAGAACATCCCACCAAATCTCTGGCTGCAGAATACTTGATCTTATTCTGCAGCCATAAAAAACATTATAACTGTGTTTTGTTTCCTCGTAGATGCACACTGTAAAACAGAAATGATTGAATTTTTAATCACAATACTGAATATTTTTCTTCTTCTTTTTTTTTTTTTACTGTATTCGGTACAAGGCAAGTTTATTTCTATATTTTAATGTGCTTCACATAAATAAGTAACTTCAAGAAATAAAAATGTTAAGTGCGTGATGATAAATAATCCGAATAATAAAAAAATATAATTAATAATCAACTCAAAGACCTAAACAACCACCAGCGACCAAAAGCATCCACTGATTTAACGTGTTTAATAACTGTTGAACCACTAGTCGTATCATCATATGTAAATAATACAGTTAAAATAAAGTTTCTTGGATTTTCATCATCATCACATACGTCCCATTTGGACTTTTATAGGTTCTGTAGTGAACGTAAAAAAAAAACTTACATTCTGTAACGTTGATTCATCAATAAAACCTGTGTATTTTGACAAATAACAGTGGTTCGAGAGCCTTTTTTTGTTTATTTAATGTTATATTTTGCTGTAAACGTCCCTATTTCTTTATTTTTTCTCTGTTCTGATATAATGATCTAAGAGCTTTTATGCACATCTGCAAAGTCAGTGAATTAAATATAGGAAAATAAGTGATTTACACTGAATAGATGATATTATTAGAGGAAAAATAGTTTGTAAGTCGACACAAAAGTAGTTCAGGGACTTTAAGGGTTAAAATATTATACAGTCCTGCTTATTTAACAATTAGAATTAATAAGATAAATAGTTATTAATAAGATGTACAGTGCAGTAAAAATAGAGTGTAAGCTATTATAGAAGTAGGAATATGTTTTGAATGTATGTAAGTCTAATGTAAAATATGATTGTTCTGACTTTTTTCTCCTTCTTCTGTTGCAGAAATTTAGTTCATATCGCTTCGGGGAGTTCGAGCTCAATACTGTGCTGATGTCGCAGAGATTTTCGACCGACTGCACAGGGTATTACACCTCTGCTGGAAGCCTCACCTTCTCCTGACAGTTTTTAAAGGTAAGGACATTAGTATATTTACTGCTAACAGGGCTGTTGGGTGTGTGTCCACTAGGTGGCAGCATGGCTTTTCCTTTTTCCCTTTGCTGCTGATGACTTTGTGCTCCCGCAATTAAACGAAAAACCCCTGTGGTCTGTCTGGGAAAAATAAGACGATTAGACTGCAGAATGATTGAAGTTCAGACTAAAAAGACTATTCACAAGATCAGATATGAACGCAGGATTCATCTGAATGCTCCAGGCTGCAACATTTGTGTTTCTTCTTTTTTTGGCACATGAGAATCAGCTCTCTTGATAGGAAGAAACATCAAAGTAAACGACACAAATACACTTTCAAAAGCACTGGCGATTCAAAGAAAAACGAACAAAACAGAAAATACTCGTGAATTTGCATCAATAAAGTCGCTATATTTGCCTTTTTAAAGCAGGATTTAATGTGAACTTATGTGAAGTATGAAGAACTATCAATGTGGATGAGTCTGATAAGAGGTTGACTTCAGTGTTTAGGGCACATAGATGTATGGTATTTTAAAAAAGTCATATTTCCAAAAGGCTTAGGCTGTTTTTCTTCCTTCTTGTTAACTTAGGTACAAAATGTTTGATAGACATTTCAAAATAAGACAGTAAAAGTAGGATTATTGTGATTGTCTCGGTCAGTTCACTGTTAAAGACCTAAAGCATCGACTGCTCTAAAATGTTTAATAACTTCTTAACTTAACTAATAATCCTGTCAATACATGTAAATAATTCAGGTCAAATGCAGTTTGTCGTCTTTTCATCGACATCAGAAATGACCCATTTGGACGTTCAAAGGCTGCGTAGTTACCATGGAAACGTAGTCATCTTCTACAAACCCACGGAGTTTGACTAATAACACTTGTTTTTATGTTTAGTTCATGATACATTTTGCTAAAAAAAAAAGTAAATTTTGCTGCAACTTTATCTGTTTTGATACAATAACCTTTGAATATACTCTGAGCTTTTACGAACCTCTACATGATCACGGAATTAAATACAGGTAGTCCTCAGGTTATGACGTACCCGACTTATGTTATTTTGACTTTACGACACTGGAGTCTCGTCCGCTATTACTGTACATACGTACTGTATACTGTACGTACATTAAGTACAGTATCTTATTTTTTACTTTATTTTATTATTATGAAGTGTAATACATGTATTTGCATAGTTATTTAGAGATTTAGGCTATATTTAGGGGTGCTAAAGGGTTAATTCCGACTTACGCGGAAATTCAGGTTACGTCGACAGCGAAGTAATGGAACTCATTCATAACCTGAGGACTACCTGTTTAGGAAAATACCTGATTTACACAGCAAAGAATAAAGTAACAAAAAATAATAATTAAGGAAAGGTTAAATGTAGAGGAAAATTTATGTTGAAATCACCACAAAACAACAAATAAATGTATTTAGGCCGTAGTGTTTGCGCATGTTTTACATCATTCTTGTTTCACACCTGGGCTGTTATTAACTATAGGATAAGAATTACATCTGTATTGTGTTAAAAAAAAAAAAAAAAAAAAAGTCAGTTTAACTTAGTACAGATGAAGTCATTAAGCAACAACGATTATCTGCATATTAATTAACATGCATTTAACATATTAGACAAAAACTATATAAAATTGGTCATAAAGCACCTTTTTTTTTTTTTTTTTAATCTTCAGCTCTTTAAATTTGAGTCCTGACATACTTGACCTTTACCTGAATATTTCCATTTTCTGTAGTTTATACCTCAGAGACTAATATTTTACTTTCTGCTTCACTAATGAAAACCTGTTTTGTTTTGCTCATTACAATTTTTCATCCCCTTTCCACTTAAAGCCACGTCTTGTTCATTTTGTGTATTTGTGATAAACTAAAGCATAGTCCCCTGTGGTTTGAGGTTAAAATTCTCCTCCTTAAGCTGCACAAAATATATAAAAACCCTCTTGGATTAGCTGTAAAAATACAGTGTCACAGCTGAAAACAGATGCGTTTTTGTCTGAGCTTGTTGAACACATGGCTCCCTCAGGACAGAGTGACTTTACAAACGTATGATACATTGCTGTTAATTAAACAATTCAACAGTACATATATATTTTTATTTATATATATATATATATAAACAAAAATATGTACAACAGTAAAATGCAACATACACGTTAATACAGCTGTAAAATAAATCTAAAAACATCAAACACACTAACAAAGATCCTCATTCTTAGCTTTACATGTTGTACTGATAATGTTGACGTACTGTAACTTATAGTGAATTTTTCTAGCGGGACATCTCGTATGTGTTCAGAGTAAACAATCAGGATCCACTGTGACTTTTTCCGAATAAATCTGAAGGCATTGTTTCCACACTTAATCACGGACAGCTCAAATCGTCTTTACTGCAGCTCCATCTAATCCACTGTGCTCTATTTTGAGGAATTCAGACTTTAACCAACAGATGGCGGGACTAAAGATCTTATGATTTTTCTTCGTAGGAATCTAAGTAGAAAAAGCATCAGCAAAGCGGTGAAGTAATACTTAAAAATACAACAGTTTCTATATTTTGTTGTGTTTTTGGGTACATTTTTAGGCTGGCCTGGTTTCAGTCGGCAGCCGTAACCAAATATTACCCATTTCCTTTTACTTCAGCGCCTCATGAATGTGTTAATGTGTCACTGACATGATTTATTACGCCAGTCAGTTTTTTTTTTTCATCTTTATTATCAGTGCCCTTCCTGCACACACCACAACCTCGCTCCCACTCGCATCTGTCGAGTCTGACAGTGAATGCAGACATCGGACATAGCGTCTGGACACCGGCTCAGAACTTCTTCTTCTTCTTCTTCTTTTTTATTTCGTTTTTAATGCTTGTGGAGGTTTCTGCTTTCTGCTTGGCATGCAGGAGCGTGATCACAGAGTGGCCAAAAGTTACACTGATGCAGGCTGAGGGAGCTTTGTTTGTCAGCCCTGCCACCCTGTCCTGTCCACCCTCTGTTTTAGTGGCGTGATTCTGCTTTTTTTTTTTTTTTTTTTTTCCTTTTTCTTTCCTGTGCTCTTGGAGGCTTGTCAACACCACGCCACCGGAGACAGGGAGATGCAAATTTTTTCCATCAGAAAACAAGCCGCCAGCCTAGCCATCCATGCATTGACTATGGCACTGTCTGGGCATAAAATGCATCTTTTCAGACCCAGAAAAGGGGCCTAATTATCCACTCCCTGTCTCCTGAGAGGCATGCTTGTTAGTGGGTCAGGAGTACACATCCTGCTTAACGCCACACTCAGGTAACAGATTCAGTCTGGGTATTATCAATACCTCTGCTCCAAGGGAGGCACGTAGAGCGAGAAAATGATTTGCAAGTTAATGAAATTCATTGAGACTGCATATCTTTGTGTCTTTTGGCAGGAGGATGATTAAGGATGGGGTGTGCAGATGTCCTCAATAATGACTGTGCTGAAAACACATGAGGGAACATACGTCACACGCACACAGAAAGACTCCGAACAGATTTCATTTGTCTGGAAATATTAACGCTGAATATTATTTTTATTTTTCCACCGGCTTTTTACGATTACTTAATGTCAGAGGATGGATCTCACTCTACCTAACACCTAGTCTGACTCACAGGAAGTCGTCTTCGGGAATAAATCACTGCCTCAGATATCAGCTTGTTAGGTTTTTAGAGTCTCTCGAAGTCTCGAAGATAACAACAACAACTCCAAGCTTGTAAAGACTTAATGAAAATTTCAAGTTGTGATATGGGTTTGGATCATTTGTTGCACTTCTTTCTTTTTTTTTTTTTTTGTGCTTTCTTCCATTGAGATTTTACTATTGTACATCCACAGCTTACCTCCCGAAAAGCAAAACTTGAGAATTCATCGCAAGTTTACAATGAATTCTAAGTTTCTGTGTCTGTTCGACCTTGACTGGAGCACAGTTTGACATGTCAACGCCTTGATCTGACATTTTCACCTAATGTCAAAAGCCATCTGTGCATGCTGTTAACGGCACTCCAAATGTCTGATAAACATAAAAAGCAGGAAGAGGGAAATTACCTCCGCTTTCCTCATGAGAACAGGTTCGTTCCGTCCTATTTAAAGATAAGAACGCTTGTTGTCTCAGGGCAATGGGATAAATGAAGCAATTATCATGACAAAGTGAGCCTTGTTATCTTGAGATAATGGGAAAAATGAACATATTGTCACAAGAAAAAAGCTTTAAATGATCTTGAAATAACAAAATAATTAGCTTTTAATCCTCAGATCATGGCATTAACCCTTAAAGAACTACAACTCTTTTAATAGTGGCCATCAATTGAATTAATCTAATCTTTCCTACATGACTTATCACCACTTATCATTTTATCATCTACATTTTTCTGTTAAATTCAGGTGTATTTATTTTTCTTTCTTTCTTTTTTAATACGAAGGTTATTATATCGGAACAGAGAAAACCGAGGAAAAAACTGTAGAAAACATATTTTAAGTCAATTTTATCCTTACCTGCACAAAACGAACATTTTCAATCACTAGTTGCTCAAATTTTGCGACTAACTAGCGCATAAAAATTTGCCTAATTGGTAAATGAGAATTTCTGAAGTGTTTGCGCTGGCAAAAGGTGGTTTTTCAGGCATAGCGAAATTGGTATGTCGCACAAAACTACAACGGAAAGATCTTTTTCGCAACAAAAAAACGCGGATATTGATGAATGTTACAAAATGCGAAGAAGAGTTTTGAAATAAACACGGTGCGGTACGTGTGGACACATGAGGAAACCAAATCATTTTGAATTTAGTACAGGATAGGAAGGTAACGAGTGTTCCAGATGCAAAACAACAGATATTTATGTTTGTCGACATGTTTATGGAATATCGTCTTTTGACATCTTGCGATAAATAAACGAATTATCGCATTTGTGATTTAATAGAAAACCGACATTACATTACATCACTTCTGTTTTTTCAATGTATTAAATATCGTTACTTTTTTGCACATATGTCCAATGAAAAAGCAACTACTGTTATTTGTCAAACTACATTGCTTCATCTTAATTTAGTGTTTTTATTTTTACCTAAATTTAAAGTATTTCTGTGGTAACTTAATGTATTTGTCTCTACATTTAAACTTTCTGAAGCGATTTATCACAATTTACTATGTATTATCTGCTGCACTTTGCATTTTTCAATGAAAATCAGGCAAATTTTTTTATATTTAATCCACTGATCAGATAGATGTTTATAAAAACTCAGTAAATTGAAGGTTATTGTTACAAAAGAGAGAAAGTAACTAAAATGTATCATTAATTAAACCTAAAAACATGCATCTCACACGCTGTCATTTGTCAAACTACATGGGTTTTATTGGTAAATCAATGCAAAACTGTATTTTACCTGAATTATTTACATGTATTGTTTGGATTAGTTATTCAGACTTAGTTCAACATTGCAGATCAGTTGATGTTTTTGGTCGCCAGTGACTTTTCAGCTCTTTAAGGGTCAGCTGATGAAAACCAAAATGACATCATTATATTAATTAAGGCAAGTTTATTTGTATTGCACGTAGACTACATAGAAATAAAACGTCAGGGAAAAAGAAACGCATTTAAAACATTATTTAAAAAAATCATATTAAAGGTGATTAAAAATTAAATGTAATCAGTCTAATTTCTGACCGTCATTGGATTAACTGCTTCATCTTTTGCTCACTTAAACAATACTGAAGTAAAATTAGAATAAATAAAATCGTTATATTAAGTATTAGATCCTATTTTTTTTTTTTTAATATAATCAGAATTTTAAAGGGCATGTTTTCTATCCATGGTTTCCTAAAAAAAAAAAATGAAATGACTGAAATAGTTTTGTGGGGGCTCTTCCTACACGCTGTGTGTGACTTACATATTTTCCTGTCCCTGCTACATCTCTCACCCTAATTAGTCAGTTCGGCGCGTTTCCCGCAGTGAAGACATCCCACCTGACCCTCGAGGTTTCGAGACGTGCGTGTGTCCCTTTCAATAAGCCTGATAAATGAGACCCCACTCCTGGTTTGTGTTGCCTCAGACCAATTTCCTCTGAGGATGTGCATTCCTGTTTCTTAAGATCTAACGACACACGGGAGCTACATGCTAATTAAAATGTTAAAAGCTCTGATTTCCGGCAGGCGTGTGTGCATGCGCTCGTGCACATGCAGTGATGAGGTGAATCAGATGCAGGAGGAGACTTTCATTATGAAAAATCGGCTTCTAATCAGTCAGACACGTTTTTAAATACTGTATTTATTTCTCATGTAGCAAATAAGGGCAATAATGTCACCTTCAATGATCCGCACATAAATATACCAAAATATACTGTAATTATAAAAATTTCAGGGAAGAAAAATGGCCCCATTTTACAATTCTAATTTACAAATTGTTTTAATTAGGTTATTAACTCGATTTTGTGCTTTTAATAAGATGTTATTTTAACTGGACGTCAATAGCGGCCTGTTATTTATCAAATACTGAGCTCACATTACATTTACTGTTAAGCTTCAGTTCTAATTTCTCTTCTCCATCAGCTGCATTTATACCTGTCAGCGTCATCTGATATTTATTAAAATTTCATTAATATTAATGTTGCAACTGTTTCGTTTTTCCCATTTTCATTTGCTGACCACTACTGGCTACTACAATGAGTAATGGAAGCGCCTCAACTCTGGATTGATGAAGAAACAATGTTGTTTTGTTATTTTTTGCACTGTAAGAATTAAATATACTCGATAGTTTAGATAAGAAAAATTATTTAGCACATTAGGTGACAGTAGGAAACAGGAAATGGATAATTCTGATCCAGCAACATTAAAATTACACTAAAAGATAGGAATGATTTTAGTGGTTTCTGAACCTCGCATGCATCTGCAAAGTGTTGTTGTTAAAACCGTGGGTCTCAAATGTACAGCCCATAGGCCAAAGCCAGCCCACCAAAGGGTTCAGTCTGGTCTGTGGGATGAATTTGTGAAATGCAAAAACTGCACAACAGACAATGCTGTCAAAATATTTTTAATTCAGGTGCCACATATGGCCCAATTCAGTCTGAAGTGGGTCAGACCAGTAAAATACTATCATAATAACCTATAAATAATCACAATGACAACTTTTTTTCTGTGTTTTGATGTAAAATAACTTGAATTACGCACAAATATTTACATGTATAATTGTCTTTTTTCACATAAAATTTGAACCTGAAATTACTTAAGAGAATTGTGCAATTTTAACAATATTCCGCCTGTTACTAAACGTTTTGTGCATTTGTAGATCCACTCTGATCTGTAAGTTGCAATGAACATGATTAAAAGCACTGATTAAAAAATAAAAATTCTGATTCATGTTATTCACGTTTTTTGAAGGAGACACAGAAATTTTCCTCTTTTTTTCTCTAAACATACAGAAAAGTTTAGAGTTGACCTTAATTACAGGTTATTATGTTATTATTTTACTCAGGTGGGCCCTTGGGTAAAGGCCCTTTACCCTATACACACACCTATACCTGTAGCCACAAGGGGGCAGTGTCTCATTGTGCCGGTCCCAAGCCCCTATAAATACAGATGGTTGTGTCAGGAAGGGCATCTGACATAAAAACCTGTGACAAATCAACATGTGAACGTGATTCCCCTGAAGGGAAAAACCCAAAGAAACTATAATATGTTATTATTTTACTGGTTTGATCCATTTTTAGATCATATTGGGTTGTATGTGGCCCCTGAACTGAAATGAGTTTGACACCCCTGATCTAAGTGTATGAAGACAAAGACCAGAGCAGGTCAGTGAGGGATTGGAACCAACATCCAGACAGGACGAGATCGAGTCAAGGCTGGGACGGTACTGACAGAAGACGGGGACTGAAGTGGCAATTTTCATATGGCTAACATCGATTAATGACTTATTACAAATGACTTGGTACGTTGTCACATGTGATTTTTGAAACAAAGTGGAGTGATATCTAATGCGCTACGCGTTTATCATCATAAAACAGCCTCCGATCAGAACGGTGGGAGAGGAGGACTGAAGGAAGTGGGAGTCCATTAGTGGATGACTCGCCACCACAGCTCATACGGAAGACTTGTAATTGATGTCTGAGCTAGTCACTCAGCATCAGTTATCAGAAGTTTATGTGACTTGACTTGTTTTTCTTGGTTTTTTGCAGAGACTCGACTTGATTTATTTCACCTTCAACACATATGTTTAGAACTTTCTTGTTGTAACACTTTCTCCCACCACGACAGAACTGTAGCAATATGACAAAACATTTACATTTAACCCAGACCCAGAATTCTCTCATAATAAGTGTCTAAACCAAATGTTGAACTACAGATTTATTTATAATGTCTAAATAGACTATCCCACATGAACAAATAATATATAAATATAATGTTTCAGAGCAGGAAGAGCATTTTTTTTTTTTTTTTTAAGTTTCACAAACTCGTTTTTTGGAGAAAAACATCTACTATCACACAGTATCATGTCCTTTTATACATGACACATAAGACATTATGATTTATATATAAAATTGACCTGTACCAGCCTCAGTGTCCACAAATCTGTAGCACCTGTACAAAAGTATAACATTTTAAAATATTTAAATTTTTGTGTATTTTGGCAAAATTCAGGAAAAGTCGTCAAATTTCAAAGTAAAAGAATGATGTTTAGAGTTTTTTTTTTTTTTAATTACCTTCGAATGTCAAAACTAGTCAGATTTGACACGATTAGTATGTAAGGGTTAAAGGAGTTATCACCATTTTTTTTTAAAAAAAAGAAGAATATTATTATTTGCATTTTGATGTTTTTCCAGTGAAAATCAGGTATTTTTCTATAACTAATTTCCTTATCATGTTGATGTTCACCTGTTAAAAACTCTGATTAAAGTTGAGGATTATTTTATTAAAAACAGAAATCTCAAGAAAACATCACTATTTAAGGAAGATATCATTAACTGAATATGAAAACAAGTGTCTCCGTTCACTGTCATTGATCCAGCTGCATTGGTTTTATTGGTGAATCAATGCTGTAGAAGATCACAGTGTTTCCACGTTCACTACGGAACGCTTGAACGTCCAAATGGTTCACATTTGCTGACCATGAAAAGACGACAAGCTGCGTTTTACACCAATTATTTCAACGTATTGATAGGATTAATGGATCGGGAGTTACGAAACATGTTAGATCAGCAGATGCTTTCGGTTGCCGGTGGCTGTTTGGGTCTTAATGGGTTAAAGGAATATCTCAAAGACATTTAGTGACACCCCTACAGCTGTGTTCTTAACTGATCTTCAAACAAAATCCCAAGACTGAAGAGTAAAAATATATTCTAGACCACAACGACACTGACACCTTCAAAAAGTGGTGTCAAGATCAGTCTGAACTACAACAATACATGCAATGTCATCTCACCATCTTCTTTTAATCACAAATCTGAATACTGTTTTTTTTTCCTTCTCTCATAAACGATATATCCTCAATATGTTGAAAACTGTAATAAGCCTCATAACTGGGATACTGCTGCACTTGTAAACACTATCAACAACATCTGTGTTCCCAATGAACCTTCATTTCTCATCAAACACAGTTCCCAGTTATAAAATTTTTATTTGCAATCATTTCTTTCCTGCATTAAAAGTGTCAAAGATGTAATTTTGTGAGAAGAAATCACTCAGTCGAACCCATTATAACTCCCAAAACTCTTATTAAACTCGTCAGTAATGAGAATTCATATCATGTTTGCTAACTGAAGTCTTGTGTTATCTCGACCAAAGCATTGTTTAGGCCTTTTCCTAATTTGCATATTTAATTTCATGCCAGTCTTGAATGTAGCCTTTTTTTTTCTTTTTATGCAAAGGCTGTTTGAAAGAGGTCTTACTTGATCAATGTCAAACTTTTTTTTTTCCCCCCCGGTTTTTATATTCAGGATCACACTTTGTCATTTTTCACAGTATAATTAGAAATTAAGCTTTCATTTGGAATGGCTGGCGTTAACATCTGCTGTGGGAAATAGATGGTGTTTGACGTGACCTTTTATTACAGTAGATATGTTTGATTTGCATGCTCAGACTGTATAATAACACACATGAAAACTGTTGAGCTACTAATTAACTTTTAAGGTCGTGGTAGGATTTACCCGGGGTGTCCGATTTAAAGCAGGTTCATTTAACCGACCAATGCAAAGAATATGTTTAATCCAATTAAGTGGAAAAAGTGAAAAGCTGACAGGAAGGCAGCCCGAGGATGACATATTGGTCAAGATGCTTCACATTCCCAGTGTCATTTTACTCCTTTAATAAGCCTGAATGCAGAGATTGTTTCTAAAGGGGTTCTATGTTGTATTGATTTTCTAAACTCTCTTGTACCAGAACACTCTTATGTCGACAAAAACCACCAAGGAATCCACACTATACATCCACAGATTGTATCACTCGCTGAATAAAGTATAAAGTTCATTCGCCCTCTTTACACAGATCTTATGTAAGAGGAATGTTTTGCCTTTATTCCAGAACCTCTGTCATGGGATCATTGGCAGACATGGGCGGCTATTGCTCAGTTGGTAGAGTGGATTGCCCAAAGGGTTGTCGGTTCAAATACTGGCTCTCACTGTCCACATCTCGAAGTGTCCCTGGGCAAGTCAGGGTTCCTTCTGTGGTACGTTAGCATAGTAGCCGTCTACTGGTGTATGAATTTGAGGCTTTGTAAAACGCTTTGAGTACCAAGATGTAGAAAAGCGCTATATAAGTGCAGTTCATTTACCAACATTTGCTCTCACCTTTATCACAGCTCTGTAATGCATCTGGAGGTAGTAACAGAGCCACGATAAAGGTCAAATCATGATTCCGGAAACTCTAAGGAGCACCTCTCATTCCACCAAGGTGTGACGTTTTGATGACAGCGCCTGAGAGACCACTGGTGCATATTGAGGCAATTGTGTGTATTTCGGACAGTGGCAGATCCGTACTATGGATGCTACATGCCATTTTTACCTGTGGCACGAAGCTACGGGGCCGGCACTTGTGCCAGCTGCTGCAGAATCCATGCCAGTGTTTCCATATGCGTACTACTCGCTGCGATTTGTCACCGCCCCTTTGATTCTGGAATGCAGGTCTGCTGTGTAAAACTCCAGCCTGTCTCACCCTTGTTACTCCTTTAGCTTGGATGTGGAAATCGGCCAATGGTGGGAAAAAAAGCGTTGTTTCCACACATTTGTGTAATGTTATCTACTTCAAACTAAAACTCATAGCTGCCGATTTTAACAGTCGCTCAACATAACTATCTTACAATATTCCAGTGCTACATCAGCTGATAGTTTACATTATAGCTCTGTTAGCTTCGCTCTGTTTATAGATGGAAAACAGCCACGTTTTCTGTAGTGTTTGTGTTCTGTTTGGAATCGTCCAAACACGGTCAGAACTGTCAAAGTTTAGTCTGAATCATGGATCAACAAACAGCAACTTAACAAAGGTAATAACATCACATAATAACTTTATTCTTTACTAAGTCTCATACTCAAACTCACCGGTGTAGAAGAGATGCTGCCACTTCAGCATCAAACTTTATTCTTTTCATTTATTCTTTACATTTTCCAGTGGAGAAAACAACAGCAGTGCTTCTAGCTTTTATCACTTTGACCCTAAAAGTTGTTTCTTAGTGGTTCTCATGCTATCGGGACTCACTACTCCCTCTGGTGGTCACATAAATCCCCCGGTCCATCACTGTAAATAAATTCAGTTCATATATCTTTATCACAACCTCATTGGTCTTTAAACACTAATGATATATTTAAGTATTTTTTTGTAATATTTGACGGTAGAAATACTACTAAGGAAAGTCTACAGATAAATGAAAAACCCTGTCGAAGTACAAAAGATGATCCCTCTCAACAAAGCTAATGAACCTGCTCGTCTTTCTCTATTGTTCCGTTGTCTGTCGCCGCTGCTTGGATTTCACACTAATCACCTGTCACTAATGGCTATGAGAGGCCTTGATGGACAGACAAAGAGAGAGCATCTGAAGCGTCTAACGAGAAGCCAGGTGATCCCTGCAGCAGCTCTTTATCATTCAGAGGGCTGAGTCTGGAGACCGCCTGCAGCTGTTCATGTCTGTTTACTGCTGGAGGCGTTCACACAGGAGAGCGGAGTGTGTTTGAACAGCAGGCAGACGCTCAACGCCGGAGCCGACTTAATGTACACTTTGTACAATGAAGGCTTTGGTTCAATAAAACAAACATGTCAGAAAATAGAGAAGTATGCCCGGTATTAGCTCACAGGGCCAATTATGATATTTCTAAAAGTCTAAAATTGTTTCCCAAACCCGGGGTCAGGACTCAAATTGGGTTGCGGAGCTGTTTTTATTGGGTCGCCAACTGAGAGAGGAAATGATATGACATCGGAATTAATTTGCTTAATTAAAACAGTGTTCCCCTAAAGAGTCTGAAGTCATACTAAACACTAAAACATATTTTTATAGCTGTAGACTCTTATAAAATAGAAAACACTAAATGGGCTATTATTATTTATCTTTTTGTTTTTTTGTTTCCTCGCGGTGAAATGGCAGCATTTCGACTGGTGGTAACGTGCACAAAAAACAACAAATATGTAAAGATAATGTATTTTATAGGTGAAAGCGCTAATCGCACCTATTCCAGTAGTTGTTTTAGAGGCTTACTGCTCTTATTACAATACAGTATAGCACAGTACAATACAATACATCTTTAACGTCACTATTACAGGAGTAATGAAACTCATTTTCCAGTTTTGTTGCTGTTCCGCGGCAAACATTTAAAGGCCTCATATTTATATAAAGCCACTTTTATTAGTATTTGGTTCATTTACTTGTGTATTTCGACCCTAATAGTTCATACAGGTGCTGCAAATATATCTTTATATTAATTCTGGCAAAAAACTGAGTGGATTTCTACAACCTGTTTTACTTCCTGCTTAATTTGTTACATCTATAACTAGTTACATCACAACATTTGCACATATAAGGTCAAGACATCAGACAAACACACCTCAGAGTATGAAATAATTGCTTATCAGCTGTAGAGGTTGTAGTAAAAACTGAAAATATGTCCAAACTTGAGTTGAACGGGACAGAGCAGCTCAGCCAACAACCTGGAGGGGGCGGGGCCTGAAGTGGCTCATGTGCATTTAAAGGGCCAGCACTCAAAACAGACCTTTCTGGTGTCATTACTCAGAAATAGGGTTGAAAATGGACCCGTGGAGTTGAATTAATGAAGAATTCAGACCCAAGCAGAGGATTTACAGTTTATGTAAACCACAGGGAAATGTTTTAAAAGTGCATAAATCTATTTAAAAGCATGAAATAAAATAATGAAATAAATAATTTGCAATGAAATGCAAAAAGACTGCATGAATATACCACACAAAATACTGAAAAATATTGGCAATATACAAAAAATATATAAATCCTACTAAATACCACAATATAGAAAAAGCTGACTATATTACAGATAAGAAATATGTACAATGTATAAGGATATATACAGGTAATAAAGGATATATACAAGGTCAAACATGACATGCAGTTGTACTTTCGAGTTGTTTTAGTTATAGTACAACACTGTAGCATGAAAAAAAATCCATGTCACTGCCTCTAATTACAGATATTGAGTCCATCCGTCCTTCAGTCAGATTCTGTCAAACCTCATCCATCTTCTGACTCACACAAAGGCTGTGTTTTTAACTCTTAGAACCATTGTTGAGATTTTATTGTTTTTTGTTTTGTTTTTTTCGGTTTCAAGTCTAAAATAACTGAATACACAACAGTGACCCAACAACACAGGCTGCAGAAGGGCATTCTTTGCCGGGGGGTTTTGATAGATACAAGAGCACTTCAGGGCCTCAGGTCAATGTGGGAAAAGACTGTATTACAGCAACAAAAATTGTTAATTTAGCATAAATGGAAATGGATATTGGCTTTTAGACCTGGCTTCTATTAGGTGGTAAAAATTAGTACAAAAACTCTCATCCCTTTCTGAACTGTAATATCCTTAAAATTAATATTTAATCCTTAAATCTGGCAGAATTAGCTGAATGTTTAATTGGTGATTATTTTATAATACATAATGGCTATTGGAAGAAGTGCAGCTTCCAACAGTCATTCATGGGTATGAGCTTTAGCAGCTGGAATATCAGGAGCACAAACATTAGTCACGGACAAATGGAAATGTAACGTTAGGATAGAAATGTGCTTAAGACTGATTCAAAACAATAACTATGAGACCCGTCGGACAGTTATTTATGTGAATGTAAGGTCTTAAATTTGACCAAAGACACTTGAAAAATGTCATAAAAACTCAGACATCCCTGATCTACTCCTGCCTCCCATCCACAGGAGGAACAGGCAGCAGTTATAGAATATATTACAAGACAAAAATGATGTAAAAGATAGGATAAAATGTAAATCTGTTACAATTTTTGATCTAACTTTTTCGGTCTGAAGTTGAAAAAGTTTTGGAACAGATATTAGGCTTAGGGTTTAGGGAAGGGAGCGCCTTTTTTTTTTTGTGAAATGAAAGAAATGAATTTATAGGAAGAAAACTTTTCAGTTATCCTCCATGGGTATTCTTTAGTCTCTGTATATATTAGCTGAACTCATCACTGTTTCTATTTCATTCAACTTTTTACATTTCCCCACTTTTTTTGCAGCCAAATGTTCCATTATAAACAGGGTCATATTTCAGGATGCAGTTCTACCTTATGTTATTATATATGTTATATGTTATTCACTAAATTGTTTAATTAATCAAGGTTTTAGTTGTTCAGAACTGTGAAGAATGCCTTAGTTGTAAAATCATGATTATTCCTCATATTATATATATAATATTCCTCACTTCATAAATGCAGCCCATGTGTGTCTGTTGTAGTTTTTTAATTGTGAATCTTTCTCCAATCATATGGCATGCAATTTTTGTATAGAAATAGTTTTTCAGTAGTATTTTGATGGTTTATTTTCAGTACATGTCAACAGAAAATGACTGATGAATGTAAAGAATCATCCCTAACATTGAAAATAAAAAGATAAAATTTTTCGCTACTTTTAATTTATTATGTGATTTCTGTTGATTTATTCTGAATGAGAAACCCCTGAAAAGCAGAATAGAAAACAAAAATTTCATTTAGTTATTAAATGAAAATCATTTTTGTTTAATCTAAAATTGAACATAAACTTGTCAGGCTCTCTCTCCTTTTTTTTTTTTTTTTATCGTCAACTTAATTCAACATAAGAATAAAGAATATATTTTCTTGGAATAAAAATAATTGACCACAGCAGACATTCTGTTGTCATATTACAAATATTATGAGTTTTTGGACTAC
>JAPSES010117473.1:0-16924 GCA_029822895.1 Maxillicosta whitleyi | reverse complement strand
GTCTTCACAAAGATCTGCATTCCTCCCCTCAGACGGAGCACCAGGTGGAGGGTGGACTCCTTCTGGATGTTGTAGTCTGAGAGGGTGCGGCCATCTTCCAGCTGTTTTCCAGCAAAGATCAGCCTCTGCTGGTCTGGGGGAATGCCTTCCTTATCCTGGATCTTGGCCTTCACGTTCTCAATGGTGTCGCTGGGCTCCACCTCCAGGGTAATGGTCTTTCCAGTAAGCGTTTTCACAAAGATCTGCATGTTTGCACCTATCAAAAAAAAAAAAAAGTAAAATAATAAAAAAAATAATAATTATATATTCATTCAATATAAAAACACATACCTAAACATTTAACAGAAAACACACACAAAACCACAAAAGGTTAAGTCAACCGTCTATATACACCGATACAAATTACAGATAATGGGTCAGAAATATGTCTGCTTATTTAATATGTATCATAAAGTGTTGTCATCAAAAAAGGGCATGTAATAAGCATAACAGAGTGATATTGAAAACCTTTCCACAGATTACAGTGGGAATATTAGGACGCCTCAGAGGCTCTCAGCTGTGTCCCTCCGCCATTTTGAGTTCAGATTGACCTTCCTTTTGTTCCGCTGCGGCTAATGGACGATACTGGAAATGTCGAGTCACTGCTGTAGCTAACATTAGCCTTCGTTCAACGGCCTCACCGATTCAACGTAATCATCATAGACACGACAAAATCCCCGGTAAGATATAAAAATGACTTTAAAGATCAACTATTTAGAAACAATTTTTATGACCGCGTTCAATAGAAACTGACGTGAAATTAAAAAAAAAAACCGCCCCCGGCTTTACCGATGGACAACAAAACGAAGAGAAAATAATTTCATCACGGAGCAAACGCACATTATAAATGACTCAATAATTCATGACCGAAAGCAAATTCAAGTATACTCACAGAAGAATAACGCAGTAATTAATCTTCAATGGCGCTCGACGAATGTCCTCTTCGGCTTCTGCTGAGTGAATATGCCGCAGTGAAGGCAGACGCCGTGTTATATAGAACGGTCCCTACGTCATCACGTAGTATCCTTCCGCATGTCACGCGAAGCTCTATCGGTCTCGAATCATCATTATTAACTGAATTGTGTTTAAATAATGTGTATTTATAAACTTAAAGATAACGAGACGGTTAAATATCCGTGCTCAATGAAACATAATCCCTTATAAATTTAGAATTTGACATATTCTTCTCGGCGGAGTGATATTATCATAGCGTACTAAGGCGTTGGCTCCAGAATTTGCTAGAACCCCTCAGCAACATGAAGCGTGGCGTGGCCTCTGATTGGATGACACAGTTGTTTGTTTGGTCGGTGATTGGTTGCTGAGTAACTGTAAGTAATGTTTAATGAAGACTAAATATTTGTGACTGAACTCAGACCAGATCGACCCAGAAAACACAGAAAAGGTACATTATAAGTAAAGACTTGTTCCAGTTCTTAAACTGTATAGAATCTGGTAAGTCTAAGAAGAGTGTAATTTGACGCAAAGATTTATTTCTATGTGTGGTGGAATGACTGAGGTACTGAGTTCCTGTGTACAGACAGCGGACCCCTGGTAAACCTCTGATACACCCCTGGTAAACCTCTGGTAAAACTCTAGTAAACAGCTTTTGAACAGATAGAAACATGTTTGGTCAGTGGGTCATCAGCTGTTGATGATGACACTGCTTCCAGGCTTCTTTGACCTTGTCCAGCCTGTAATCCATCCAGTATTTCTATACGTACCTTATATTAACTCAGAAAGGCTAGTGCTACTTTCATGACCGCTCCCAAATGATTTGCTCTCTCTATATTTAACAATTTTTGAGTGATATCAACATTTATGGTAAATTATCCTCTGTATTTTTGCATTGTTAAATATAAATCATGTATATTCTTATATTTAATTCACTGATCATATACATGTCCATGAAAACTTAGAGTAAATTCAAAGGTTATTATATCAGAAACCGAAAAAAAAAAAAAAAAGACTTTTCAAATCTCTCATTAACTGAACATAAACCCAGTGTGTCCATCCACTGTCATTAATTCAACTCCATTGGTTTTACTGGTGAGTCAATGTTGTTTGTTTCCATGGTAACTATGGAGCCTCTGAGCATCCAAATATAGTCATATCTGATGACCATGAAACAATGAAGAACTGTATTTGACACCAATCATTGACATGGATTGATAGGATTAATGGATTGACATCTATTAAACAGTTTAGATCAGTAGATGGTTCTGGTGACCGGTGGCTGTTTGGGTTTTTATGGGTTAATATTCACTGAGCCACTACATGCACATCATTAAGCCATGAAATGTGAGGAGACATTGCTGATGCTTCATACTGTACATGTAAGGCTCACAATCACCTCCGGAAATAGCCCTGACCTTAATACAGGAGGAAATTTGGACACCACTTTAGGTCCACGTGTATCATCTATGGTCAGCCGACTATGTTTACAGGAGATAAATCAGACCATATTTACAGATCTTTGGAGTCATTTTAGTATACTTTTTTTTTTCCCACAGAGCTTTTATGTTTCTTAGGTTTGGTTTACAAACAGGGTTCCCACAGAGTGAATTTACAAATCTGTGTTTATTAGGCTACCTTAAAGTTTTTAAAAGGTGTTAAGTTTGATATGGTAGGGATCAGTTTTGTGTGCTGTGTTTAGATAAAAGTGTCTGGAAAATGTCCAAGGTGTAAATAAAGTAACATTTGTCGACTCGGTTCCACCTGTCCCAACCCAACAATTTCTGTTGAAACTAGGAACCAGTTACCACTAACCTTGAACATACAGAACATTCAGACCAACACACGTGCAGCTGTTGGTCATGCACACATTGCCCAAGAAAGCTGACTGATAATGTTTTTTGAAATGGGCATTAAATTCTGTTCTAAGTAGTCTGAAAAGGTCTTCAGTGTAACTTGAAGACAGCTGTAGAAACCCCATAAGAGTCCAACTCTGTACAGAGGGTCTCTTCCAATCTGACAGTTAAAAGTTATCCTGCTTCAGCTCTAACATGTTCAGACATCAGCCTAAGCCCTGGGGTCCTTCTGGGTTCAACATTCACCGTGTACATTGAACTATTGGTGGCATAAATATGTGTTCAAGAACGTCATACTAAAGTTGTCCCGTCTACAGTATTTCATTATTGGTCTTGTTTTTGCTTCTAGGGCTGAAGCTGAGCATGTGAGGGATGTTGTAACTTGTGTCCTACTTTAGGGCGTGTGAGGAAAGTCACCAATAAAAGTCTGTTTATTGAGTTACAGGTGAGGTTCGGTCACGTGGCTGAGCCTGACGCTGCATTTATGGAAACTCCCTAAAGTACAATGGGTGCAAAGTAACTTTAATGTCACAAGACATGAGGAGGTTTGTTGAACCGGACTGAAGTGAACTGAGCAAATAAAGTGATCTAGGTTTTAGGTCAATGGGCCCAAAGTAGGATAAGACTGAATACAGCAGGCTTTTTTTAATCCACTGACCAGTCATTTTCTTCTAAGTTTGATCTGTTAACACATAATGACCCAAACAATCACTGGCAAACCAAAACCACCTACTGATCCAAAATGATTTATAACCTTTTAATCATTAATCTTATTAATAAAATACAGTTCTTCATCTTTTCATAGTCATCACATATGACCATATTTAGATGTTCAGAGGCTTTGTAGTTACCATGGAAACACCATCATCTTCTCCAATATTGATTCACAAGTAAAACCCATGGAGTTGGATCAGTACCAGTGGATGGACACACTGGGTTTATGTTCATTTCATGAAAAAGTTACTGTTTATTCAGTTTGATGTGTTTTTATAGAATAAACATCGATTTAAATGGGGGCCACATTCAGACAAATTTGATCTGAAGTGGGCCAAACCAGTAAAATAAGAGCATAATAATATAGAAATAATGTCAACTCCAAACTATTCTCTATATTTTAGAGTGAAAAAAGTAAAATTGTTATGAAAATGTTTCCATCTACAAACTACGCTTTAAAATAATGTGAATAAAATGGACAAACTGAAAAAAATTGTTTAATTTTAACAATATTCTGCTTCAGTTTATAAAATACAGGATTTATACTGAAAAAAATGTAAAACACAGAAGATAATATTAGAAGAAATGGTGATAAATCACTTAATACATTTTAAAAGTAGAGGAAAAGTCATTTGGGAGCTGTCATAAAAGTAGGTGTGGGTGTTTAAGGGTTAAAAGTGTTTCCACAAACACACCTGGCCCATCCACTCGGCGCTCACTCAGGTAAATGTCTCACTGGGTTTGTTTTTGTGGGTCTCTGATAAATGTAGGTCAGTCTTCCCTTACCCCAGATAGGCCCTACAGCAGCCTGTCATGTCATGTGACGCCCATCTCATGACGCACTACATCAGAGCTGAGCGTCTGGTTCAACCGGCCGGCCGCTGAGGAATGTGTTTTTGTAAGTCAGCTGTACTTTGCCCAACCCCCTGCCTGGAATAATAAAGGAGTGTGTCAGAGTGTTCCAGGAAAAACAATCCTCGGAGCAGGAACCAAGACCGGCCTCGTCCTGTTGAAGACTGTTCTCATGAAATAAGTGTGTGTGTGTGTGTGTGTGTGTGTGTGTGTGTGGGGGGGGGGGGGTTGTGCTTTTCCCACAACCCTGTGAATGTCTTAAACATATCTACAGGTGAGAGGCTTTCAGTCATAATAACAATAATAATAATAATAATAGATTCTATAGTGCTTTTCAAGACACCTAAAGCACTTTAAATTATTTATCCATTATTCATTCACTCTCACATTCACGTTTTGGGAGTGGGTTCAATGTAAATGCATCTCTTATCAGACATGGACTTTGAATGGAGAAGCTGTAGTGTCTTTGAGGGTGGGGTGTGTATAAATACAGGGTCTGACTTTGTCTTCCACGTCAACCAGGTTTAGCCAGTTGCACCACAACGTTGTGCAACACCTGCCGTCGCTGGTCACACCCACCAGTACTGCCATACCAGTACATAAACGGTGTGTTTGTTTCCTACAGAATGGACGCGGTCAAACACACGGGCGGCTGCCACTGTGGAGCGGTTCGCTTTGAGGTCTGGGCTTCACCACACCTCCATGTTTTCCACTGCAAGTATGAACGTCCCCTTCAGGAGCCTCCATAACCTGACAGTCTGAACAGTTTCATTTCAACAGCAGCCTCTGAACACACACTTCTGTCTGTTTTCCAGCTGTAGCATCTGCACAAAGAAACAAAACCACCACTTTATTGTCCCAAAATGTAACTTCACACTTTTACAGGTACTGGGAAACCTTTTCTCATAACATATGTCATTTCCTCTCAAACAAACATCACGTTTTTATTGAAATATGTTGATTTTCCAGGGATCGGACAATCTGACCACATACACATTCAACACACACGTGGCTCAACACACATTCTGTAAAACTTGTGGCGTTCAGAGTTTCTACAGCCCCCGCTCCAACCCTGATGGCTACGGTAAGACCTCACCCCAGCTGAGAGTCATACCCCCGTCCTCCCGTTTCCATCCAAACCCAGTGTGAACTTGTGGATTCTCCTGCAGCTCTGTCATTGGTTCTTGTTCTCCTCAGGTGTTGCTCCTCATTGTTTGGATCCAGGTTCTGTTGGCAGTGTCACCGTGGAGATGTTCTGTGGTGAAAAGTGGGAGGAAAGTATGCAAGTCCATAGGAGCATCAGAGACATGTCTAAACCTGCAGGAACATCAGCTGAGACACAGGAAAAACACTGACACAGTCCTCAAATGTCTTTAACAATGTTTGGAACAAATAAAAGGTAGAAAGTTGAGAGAGTTTGAACCTGTGTGTTTGTTTACAGTGGACAGACATACTGTCCATACTGCCTACACTGTCCACATTGTCTACACTGTCCATTCTGTCCACACTGTTCCATCCCAAACATTCCACTGAGGACAACAGTCAAGGATGTTCAGATTTCACATATGGCTCAAGTTAAATTAGAACAACCTACAAATAATGACTAGTACGCATTTTCTCCTTGTTTTAACCCTTTCATGCATGAATTATGATCAAATGTACCTAGATTTTTTTGATTGATTTTATTTCTCCACATTTTGCTAAAGTTGAAATGCATTATGAATTTCTTTTAAAACTGTTTTATTGAGCAGATATTGAACCACCTCAGATCCAGGAAAGGACACATTTGGGCCGTTTTTAATTCAATAATTACATTTATTAGAAACATCATGATGCTGCAGTTTTTTCAGATGCATTTGTAACATTTTTATGGAATGTCCTTTATGGTGGACAGTTGTTTTTGTGTAAATCTGTGAAGCTCTTGTCCAGTGGTGGACAGTAAACCCATATATGGTGTGAGAAGATCCAACATCAGTGCATATTCTACAGCTCAGATCATCCTTTAGTTCAGTGTGTCTGAAGGTCTGGACACACTGACCCCCCCATGTGGTTTGGACCATAGTACTTGTAGAACCTTTGGAGTGTCAGTCCAACTGTGGGTCCACATGTGGACGCCAGCCATGAAAAACTTAATGTGAAAAAGCAAAATGACATTATGAATATATTTACATTTACAAACTGTCCTTTAACAATAGAATATGAATAAACCTGAAGTGTTTCAGTAGGAACAAAGGATACATGTTGAACAAGTTGAAAAGTGCTTGTGAAAATGACTGAGGCTCAAACAGCCATAAAAACATCCCATAAATAAACTTTTGTGTCCAATCTGTCCAGTGACTCGTGTCCATCAGAGGACCCGGTCCTAGTAGATCTTCAGGTTTCTCGGCCCTCGTGGGATCATCTGGAATGTGTTGATCAACATGTAGCGTGAAAACACCATGTACAGGTGACGAAACCACAGCAGCTGAGAGCGGTGACACAACATGGCATCCTGAAAAGACGGGGGACAATGGAGACAAGATGGGACATGTTTGGACACTCTGATCAACACACTCAAACTCTTCTATGTACATATCATGTGCTGTTGGTGTGTGACATTTAATACATGTCTATTCATACATGGACACTGTGGTCCTGTGTCCACCACCTGTCTGTCTCTATATCTGTCCAGCTGTCTCCTGTCTTACCCTGGCTCGCTGGTATCCCCATAACCCGCTGAAGCAGCAGAAACTGGAGGACAGGGTCCAGCTCAGAGGAAGGTCCAGGACAGAGACGTACTTCCTGAAGAGTCCAACAGTGTCCAGAGACAGTAAACAGCAGTCTGAGGGACAGAGACAGTAAACAACACTCTGAGGGACAGAGACAGTAATCTACAGTCCTACATAACCTACAGAACATGCAGAGTCCTACAGAACCTCCAGAGTCCTACAGAACCCTACATAGTTCCAAATAAAACAGAAATCAGATGCTTTCATTTGATGACTTCTTTACTTTACAACTGAACACACTGGTCACATGGTCACAGTTCATGACACATAAAGCCCATGGCAATGATCCGGTCTGATCTACATCTGGAGCAGCCTCACATTGGACCTGGTTTAATAAATGAAAGTGTGGACGTGGACCCACTTCTGGGGATCTGAGGCTTTGATGACCTCGGAGGAGGTTCCAGGCTGGTTCTGATGGGTCATGTCTGTGCTTTGTCCATGTTCTTTCAGTCTGTTTTCTGAGATGATGATGATGAAATGTAAGATGCTAAACCTTCCACAGAACAAAGTGTACATCATTGATTTATGGTCTGTATTAAACTTACTGCTCCGTGTGGACAGTAGTGGTGTCCCTGTGGAAAGAAAAGGTATCCCTGTGGACAGCAGGTGTCCATGTGGACAGCAGAGGTGTCCCTGAGGACAGCAGGTGTCCATGTGGACAGCAGAGGTGTCCCTGTGGATAGTAGAGGTGTCCCTGAGGACAGCAGGTGGCCATGTGGACAGCAGGTGGCCATGTGGACAGTAGAGGTGTCCCTGTGGATAGTAGGTGTCCCTGTGGACAGCAGGTGTCCATGTGGACAGCAGAGGTGTCAGTGTGGACAGCAAAGGTGTCCCTGTGGACAGGAGGTATCCCTGTGGACAGCAGAGGGCACTGTGCATTAACTAAACCCCAGCAGCGTCCATGTTAAACAGAGGAGGAGCTTGTGTCCTGTTGGAGTCCATCATGTCTTTGTAACAGGACTGGTATAGTTCAGCTAAATACTGACCACAGGTCCATCTCCGTCATGGTTCTACTGGAGCTACTGGTCCATATCTGACTGGAATGTTCAGTAAACCGGATGCAATGAGTCTGTGAAACCCAGTCCATTTACAGTAGTTTTGGTTGGACTGGTCTGTGAACTCACCGTCTGGGATGTGTCCACTGAAGGCCAGGTGGCTGCAAAACACCAGAGAACAGTCAAACATTCCACATGGACAGGACGGAGATGCACCCATTTAACAGGGCTCAGTGGGATAACTGGTTCCACTGGTTTACACACAAATGAGTTTAAATGAACAACACCTTCAGTTGAGTTTGGTTGAACCCTTAGATGGATGAGTGGGTCATCTGCTTTTATTCTAATATAGTTGATAATACAAAAAACACTTTAACAGGAGGTGTCAGGCACAACAAACCCCGCCCCTCACTTGTATGGTATCTTATTTTGGTATCGATACAGCTGTCATCATATCAACTGCTTCCGCATCTGTGCCAAGTTTGAAGTAAACTGAAACATTCTATCCATTATAAACAAATGGGAGAAAAAAAATATTAAAAATTCTTTAAAAAATGTGAACTGATGAGCAACAAAAAAATAGTATACATACTATATATGTGCTTTATATTAAATATTCTATATTTTTATGTATTACATATATTTGACAAATTTTGAACACATTTTGAAAAAAAAACATTTACAAATTGTTAAGCATTAAATATATATACGTATATATTTAGTTGTGTCAAATATAATAAGAATGATTATGTTTAAGCTGATGACAGTGTCCTAAAAAGCAGTGATTTGAACCCAGGTCACGTGGACTCATTTATGAGGGTCAGGCATCCAAGGGTTAAAATCATTCTGTCGTAACCGGGTCCTTTGCTTCCTACTCTGTCGTCTTTTTTTTTCTCTGTGTCAAATCTGTGTTTATCTAATGTTATTTTTATGTCAACCAAAACCAAAACCAAACCCCGCAACTCCTGGGACCTGGAGTGGACCAACCCAGCTCCAGCCCCAGCCCCAAGGGAATCATGGGTAATGATCTGAAGAGTTAACTCCTTCAGAACACAGTTAACTGTGGCCAAGCGGCAGGAGTTACTACTGCCCTGGGGGACGACAGCATAAGGACAGTGTTAGGACAGTATTTGTACGGTATGTGGACAGTGTTAGGACAGTGTTTAAAAAGTGTGAGAACACTGTGTAATGGAACTTGTAGAAAATGTGATGAGTATATTTGTTGTGTGTTTGTGTGTGTTGTGTGTTTGTTTGTTGTGTGTTTATTTGTTCTGTGTTGTTTGTTTGTTGTGTGTTCCTGGTGCTTCTATGTTGTGGATCAGATGAAGGTGAATAAAAGTTAATTCAATACCTGACAGCTTTAAAGATGGACACATGATTGGAATGACCACTGACTCCTCTAGCATCAAAGGTCAGCACCTGAAACAATAATATATGACACAGAGGAGGAGGAAAAAAAGGAGAAATGGTAAACTGTAAATGTTCTGCTCTTCTATAGTTCTTTTCTACACCTTGGTATTTAAAGCGCTTTACAAAGCCTCACACACACACACACACACACACACCCCAGTAGATGGTGTGCACTAGAAATCCTTACAAACCCCAATATATGACACAGAAGAGGAAGAGGAGGAGGAAGAAGAGGAGAAGGAGGAATAGGAGTAGGAGTAAGAAGAGAAGATGGAGGAGGAAGAAGAGGAGTAGGAGGAGCAAAAGGAGTAGGAAGTGGAAGAGGAGGAGTAGGAGGACAAGAAGAAAAGAAGAGAAAAGGTAAGCTGGACCAGAATTAGACTGGATCAGAGTTAGACTGGGCCAGAGTTAAACTGGTCTTCCCACAGAAGGAACCATCTTCTTGAACCTGAATCGTCTGCACAGAGTCTGTTAATGTCGCCACTGTTACTATGACGATGAGAAGACGCCACATTAAAAACCGTGCGCTTATTACATTTGGATTTCATTCAGTTTGTGGCTTATTTTGCTGTCATTTAGTATTTTTTGTCAATCTTCATATGATTTTTTTAATGTATCAGATAAATTAATGAGTCAACAACAACAAATGCAAAGAACACAACACAATGGTGTGAACACAAACCACAGCTGAACATATGGAAACATATGCCCCCCCCTCCACTATATGGTACTGGATCTACTCGACTACTCTACTCAGTATTCCTGTGTTTCCACTCTAGTAGAACTGGCTCCTCTGGTTCCTCTGATGCCGTTGGTTCCTTTCTGTTGTCTGCTCACAGTTCCTTAAACTCACTGGTTGTACTCATTGGAATCTATGTGACCGTTCATGGTGTAGTTTTGTTCTGTCATCATGTGGATTCATGGATCATTATTCACTGTCTACTTCTGCATCTAATTTATGGAAAAGGGTCACAGAGAAAACTGTCTGACCAATCAGTGTCTGCACTGGTTCTACGGTTTAGTATCACTGGGAACTGCAGCGGAGGTGGTACCAAAAAATTAGTACCAGGTACCAGGTCCTTTTTCATAATGGAAATGCGAAAGAGTCGGTACCAGGTGGTGGAAATGGGGCGTTAGTCATACAGAGGAGGATTGTACCATGTTGACGGAATGGGCCTTTATGTGTTTGGAGATCAGAGATGAGACCAATGAGACGCTCCATTCTACTCTGGGGTTGTCAGGTAGGCTTCTGTAAAAACAACAACAGTTATTTAATACATTTATATTAACCCTTAAAGACACAAACGTCCACCTTTAACCCTTAGAGACACAAACGTCCACCTTTAACCTTTAAAGACACAAACGTCCACCTTTAACCTTTAGAGACACAAACGTCCACCTTTAACCCTTAGAGACACAAACGTCCACCTTTAACCCTTAAAGACCCAAACGTCCACCTTTAACCCTTAAAGACCCAAATGTCCACCTTTAACCCTTAAAGACCCAAACGTCCACCTTTAACCCTTAAAGACCCAAATGTCCACCTTTAACCCTTGAAGACCCAAATGTCCACCTTTAACCCTTAAAGACACAAGCGTCCACCTTTAACCTTTAATGACACAAACAGGGTGGTGACCTGACAGAAGTGTGGTGGTGTGTTACCTGTGGTCCACCACAGTGACTCTGGACTCTGGGATCCCCAACAGTGAACAGCTGTTGATCAGCTCCTCCCTCCGCTGGGAGCCCTGGTTGTAGTAGTTTCCTGTTGGTGGAAGGTCATGACCTTTATTTTGGACATTGGGACTGTCTTCTCTCATTGTACATTTCTAAAACCTAAAATCTAAACTAAGCCCCGCCCACCCATTGTGTCTCTACTGTATGTACTGTTATGTGTTATTACAGGTCCGTCTAAAATAAGCCCCGCCCACCTGTTGTGTCTCTACTGTAGGCTATGTACTGTTGCGTGAGTTCTTCCTCTCAGTCATGGGTCGACCACTGAAACCACTGACATTATTTCTGTAAAAACTGACAGTTAAGGCCAAAGGTTGGTGTTAGCTTGGATATGCTACCTCCATGGGTGGTGCTAATGGTGCTTTTCCACTACATGGTACTGGCTCTACTCTACACTACATGGCTCTACTCTCAGCTCAACTCGTTACTCTGACATGACGCGTTACTTCCGTGTCGTCTGCTCAGAGAGTTGCCAAAAACTCACTCATTGCGTACTTTCTCGTCTGGATTTTTACGTCCGCCACCAAAGACTGAATCTACGTGACTGTCTATGGTGTAATTTTGTTCTGTCATCATGTGAATTAATGTATCGCTATTCACTGTTTACTTCTGTGTCTGATTTTTGTAAATCGCAAGTCACTGTGAAAAGTGCCTGACCAATCAGTCATCTGCAGTGTTGTGATGTCACGTTTTGGTATCAGGTTCAGGATTTTGGAACCTCGACTGAGGCGGTATTAAAAAAGTAGTATCGGGTCCCAGGTTCCTTTTTCGTAATGGAAAAGTGAAAGAGCCGTGTACAGTCAAGTAGAGTAGAGCCGGTATCATGTAGTGGAAAACCATAAGTGTCCCAGTTCATTCCTTCTGTAATTGGACTGGTACGAGACAGACAAGTTAGAAGGTTGGGTTTTCCTATTGTAGGACTGTGGTCCAATCAGAAAACAGGGTTTCTGTTTGAACACTGTGTGTCCTACTTTAAGTTCAACTGTTCATCTGTTCACTGTCATGTTTTCTTTGACATATTCACCCCGGGCCCAGGTTGGACCCTTTGGGACCTGGTTCAGGCCCCCGCGCCGCATGTTTGACCCCTGCGAGTGGCATGATTCTGATGTTAGGATAATCACTCTGTGCAGCAGAACAAGGATCAGAGGGGATTAAAGGAGTTCCGCTCACATACTTTCAGGGATTCAGTTCTGTACTTTTTGTGGGGTTTGATTTCGTACCTTCAGACAGACACAGCAGGTGAACTCTGGCCTTCACTTCCATTAATCTGATGATCGTTGGTGCGAAGAACATACATTCGTCATCCGGATGCGCGGTCACCAACAGAACCCGAACATTTTCACCGTCCGAACCAAACCTCCGCAGGCATGAGTCCATCCGCCGCCGGTGTCCACGGAAAACCCATTTCATCCAAACACAGAAGAGTAGAAGGACCAACCCCACCGCGTACAGAAGCATTATTTTTGACCGGTACACTAAGTCATCCGTGTAGAAACAAAAGTCCATCATAGAAATGGTTCCGCAAAAATATCCTTTCTCAAGCAGATGACGTCACATCATCGACCTTGCAGTTGATAAACAACATCATTCAGTCCACATAAAGTTAATTAGCAGTTTACGCCTTCAGTCTTATGACAGTTTAGTTTGATTCATTCTTACAAATACACATTCTTTATAAATCAGAAGGAATCACACAATGCCTACACTTAGATTCTTATCTGATGTTTCTGATTCGAACACAATGGGTTCACTAATGTTTCATTTGTCATTAGTAATTGTCATGAGTGAAAAAAGGGATAGTCTCATAGGGACAACAGGAAATGGTAAAACACTACATACATATTAAAAAGTAATAACAACAACAACAACAGTGATGATGATGATGACGACGACGATGATAATAATAATAATGATAAAAACATGAAAAACAGGTATTCAGATAATAAATACACTTCATCACACAGGGATTTTCTTCACAGATTCACAGTGAAACATGTTGAGTTGGGGTTTCACGTAGTTTGAGTTTGTCAGTTGTTTTTTTTCCATTTGTTTTTATGTTTGTGGTTTTTACACAGAATGGGAATGATGTCGATTTAAAGTCATGTATCTCTGTTCAGAGATTTTTTATATAACATGATATTTTTTATCTTGAATTGTAAATTATTTAAGAATTTAAATGTATAATATATAATAAACAGTGTGTGTGTGTGTGTGTGTGTGTGTGTGTGTATATATGTGTGTGTGTGTGTGTGTGTGTGTGTAAAATCTTTCTACTTGATTCAGTGTGTACATTAAAAAACTCCACTCATATCTGAGCCTTTTTCACTCAAACTATATTATTTCTGTCTTTTGTTGTTTGGGATTGCGTATTTGACAGAAACTAACTAACTAATAACTAACTAACAGACTGACTGACTAACTAAGGATTTAAATAATTTAAAAATTACAATATTTTTGTCATTTTCTTTTCAATTCTTTGTGTCTTTATTTTACCATAAATATTGTAACTGCATTCCCTCCTGAAACGTGTGAATGCTTCTGTATATATTCCAAAACCACACACAGGGAACGGAGTTTTGTTTCTGGGGACGATTTTAACGGTTGCACTATAACATCCTGGCAGGAACATAAAACGATATAATCATAAATGAAGCCACAGGCCATAAATGCTTTCCATAAGTGCTTTATACCTCTGTCAATACCATTAGCGTATGTGTATGTACACACTCGTGCGTTTGTGTGCGTGTGTCTGCAGTCAGTGTTTTTACTCGGGCTGGAAATAGGACCGGGTCCTGCCAGGACATTGTCCGACAAATGCGGCGCAGCCTTCGGTCTGCCCAGTCGGCCACAGCCTGGAACCCGCGGATTTACAATCAACTATTCACGCATCTTTTGGCCTAAGGATCCCATTTTCGTCCTTAGGAAAATTTAGTGAACATGAGGTGAGTACAAAAGGCTTGTTTGTCGCAGAGGAATAGGCTTAATGGGGCCGCAGTAGAAGCGCCCCAGTCTAGGCTGAAAATCTGCCTTCAAGATGGCGGTGCGGTGGAGAATTCAAAGGTGAAACACAGGCTAAGTTAGCAAGCTAGCATCAACAACAACAACATCCTCCATCAGCTCCCGGCCTCCACACACAAACACAGCCTCTGCTTTTACTGGAAGTCAATGCGTGTTATTGTGCACATGCTATGGTGTGTTTCCGGAAAAGCTGGTCGTGGTGGATATAACCCCATCCCCCCAGATTAGCTCCGTACCTAAATGCGTTGATATGACACTGAGTTATTCAGCGACAACAACAACAACAGCAACAGGAGCTGAAGGCTTTAGTCTGGTCCCTGTTGTTTAATCAGGTCCCTGGTGTTTAATTTGGTCCCTGTTGTTAAGTCTGGTCTCTGTTGTTTAGTCTGGTCCCTGGTCCTTGTTGTTTAGTCTGGTCCCTGTTGTTTAGTGTGGTCCCTGTTGTTTAGTCTGGACCTTGCTGTTTAGTTTGGCTTCTGTTGTTTAGTCTGATCCCTGTTGTTTTGTGTGCCCCCTGGCTTTAGTCCGGTCCCTGTTGTTTAGTGTGGCCCCTGGCTTTAGTCTGGTCCCTGTTATTTAGTGTGGCTCCTGGCTTTAGTCCGGTCCCCGGGCTTTAGTGTGGCCCCAGGCTTTAGTCTGGTCCCTGTTGTTTAGTGTGGCCCTGGGCTTTAGTCAGGTCCCTGTTGTTTAGTGTGGCCCCTGACTTTAGGCTGGTCCAGGGGAAGAGGTGATTCTCTGCATTGTTATTGTTTTTATTTTAATGTGTGTTTCTCTTTCAACATAACAAACAGTGTTTTTAAAAAACTATACGCACAACAAAACCCAGCCACTAGCCTAGTTGTACTCTGACATGAACCATAGATGATAGTCCAGGAGCAGGAAGGTACACTGACAGTGGACAACAGTCCTGGTAAACACTCACTCACACGTTTAGGTTATTTTCCTCCATAGCGAACTTTAAAAAAAAAAGTGTTTTATCACCATTTATTCTAATATTATTGTTTGTATTTTACATTTTTCAGCATGAATCATACATTTTCTATATTTAATTTACTGATCCCATAGATGTTCATTAAAATCAGATTAAAGTTGATGTTTATTCCATAAAAACAGATCAAACTGAATAAACAGTGTCTTTCATGAGCTCAACATAAAACTAGTGTGTCCATCCACTGGTACTGATCCAACTCCATGTGTTTTACTAGGGAATCAATGTTGGAGAAGATGAAGGTGTTTCCACGGTAACTACAGAGCCTCTGAACTAAGGACGTCCCGGTCCAGGTTTTTGCACTTCCAATCCGATACCGATATTTTTTTGCACTTCCTATCCGATATTGGCCGATACTGATACCAGCCTATACGAGCATGTATTAAAATTTAAAGTTATTTAGCTTCCTTACTTCTTCTTTAAAGGGTTTTAGTACTGTTGATAACAGCTATCCAGCTGAATTAGGTGAGTTTGAATAATACACAATGTTTGGCAACAAGAAACTGACCTGTTTATTCAGGGATAAACACAAAACATCATTATAAATAAGGAATAGAAATGGCATCAGTGGTCAGTAAAAAGTGCAAATAAGACTGTAAACTGTATTAAAAAAGCAAAACACACAAACAACCGGAGTGAAAAATAGTCTATGAACTCAGCATCAGCTCTTGAACAAGTGTAAAACAAGGCTTTAAAAAATCAGTGCAAATAATTGTTTAAAAACAAAAATGCCTTCAAGTCCTCAATCTCCCCCCTGAGAAACGCTAATGTGCTGAAGGTGTGCTGGAAAATGTGGACCAGATTTTAGGGAAATCACAGCAAAAACATGGAACGGATTATCTAAATCGGTGTGCTGGAAAACCCGGGATTTTTAAAAAAATGGACTGGGAGTCTGGATCGGAGTCTGCTCCTCCCCTCACTCAGTTACGCTGTACTTATATCCGATTTTACTTTTTATCTTGGAAAAGGGTGTTTACATTTCACTATGATACTACAGTGCTTTTCATGCATGCGGAACTTTCAGCCAATCTCAGGTGGCATTATCAGGCCATAAGCACACATGCACTTATCGGAGCTTCACATGATTAACATCTGGTTATTGAAACGTGGAACCAAAAGACAGGGCATATTTCGATACCCAGAGGAACCGCAACATTTCGGTGCCATGAAAGAACCAAATTTCGGTGTCCAGCCTTAGTCTAATTACAGGTCCAGTGTCCACCTGGTGTTATTACAGGTCCAGTGTCCACCACGTCTTATTACAGGTCCAGTGCAGGTCCACGTGCCTTTCGTTTAGACCAGGGGTGGGCAATCCTCGTCCTCAAGGTCCGGTGTCCTGCATGTTTTAGATGTTTCCCTCTTCCATCACACCTGATTTGATTAATGATCAGCTCATCATCCAGCTCTGCAGAAGCCTGATAACGATGTAATGGCATCCATGGTCTGAGAATGGCTAGCTGCTGTTGCATGGTCAAATTAAATCGTTCCACTAGAGCAGTGGTTCCCAAGTCCGTTCCTCGAGTACCCCCTATCCTGCATGTTTTAGGTATTTCCCTCTTCCATCACACCTGAAAGCCATTACATCATTATCAGGCTTCTGCA
>JAPSES010117462.1:0-10255 GCA_029822895.1 Maxillicosta whitleyi | reverse complement strand
TTGAATAAAGTTCTTAAGATTGAACTGCTTGACTACGTTGACTATGATTTTCTTTCACCACAGCTGTCCTTTCTTGTACTCCTTCATTTCAGTGTTTCATTCAAAGCAAAATGAATGTAATCAAAAAGTACACGAGTGTACCGGAGGTCTGTATTTGAGCATTATGATCTAGTGCAGCCTGAACTGTTGCTTTAACAAGGCTTGTGTTCACCAGCATATGGCTTCGGTCAGCATCTGTCTATGCATTCACAGCAGGGCAGCGTGCTGCAGCTAGCTTCCCGACTGTGGCACACCATGTGTTTGTGTGGGATGGGTCAAATTCGGGGAGACGGTGAGCCTACACAGTCAGTGCATCAAAGCGAGCCAAGCTTTTCCATTTGCTGATTACACAATATACAAGACTCCGCAAGGATATGTGTCTCAGAAATGTTCCGTGAGGAGCAAGAGAATGGACCTCAGATCAAAAAGCAGAGATTAAACAAAACAAGAGCAGCACTGATGGATAATTAATGCCAGTATTTCACTTCTGGCTCCCTCTCCTCCCTCCTTCTGTTGTTGTTCTCCGTATCTCCTCTGTGCAGCGGTATGACCTTTACAGAGCGTGTAATTCTAGCGCTGGGCATGAGCATAACAATATATGAAAATCCATAACGTCTGCCTCACACAGACTGTACTGAAGACAGGAGGCTGCTGACGGGCCCAATCGCAGCCCTCCACCCAGACATCCTACAGTATTATATCAGCAGCAGCCTCACTCCCACCGGGGAGATGCAGCCACAACTTTGCTTGTCTTCCTATGACCTCAGCAGCTGAGCTTGTTGCAGTTCATATGTCAGGTTCCAGTTTTTCAAGAGAATTTTTCTTTCTAAGATAATCTTACCTTCTGTCAGGAAGGTATTGCAGATATTCATGCCATGGCAGTGATTCAAATCTAGGCTTTTATCTAAGGACATAAAACTTAAGGACTGGCTCAGAAGCAAAAAATATTTAATCGTGTACCTTTTTGTCACTCGTTAGAAAATAAAGAGCACTTTGTTTAATCTGCTCTGCAAAAAATTAATAAATTGAAAAAAAAAAATACTTTAGCTATCCCGATAATAGCCAACATGAAACCGCAACTGACAGCCCTTGGGGAAAAAAATGAGATACTACGCCATATTTCCAGACATAAACCCCTTTGAAAACCTCTGGAAAGTGATCAAGAGGATGGATGGATGGCCACCAGCCATCAAGTAAAGGAGAGCTACTTGTATTTTGGCAGTACAAAGTGTCCAACAGGAATGTGAAAGACTGGTGTAGAGTGTGCCAAGATACATCAAAGTTGACATTGAAAATCAGGGTTATTCCACCAGATATTGATTCCTGAACTCCTCTATAGTTATTATCTTGCTTTCTTTGCTTCATTCGAGGACTGACAACCAGTTGTTATCTCCTGCTGGTAAATGTTCCGATGGGTTATATTTACATTTGAAGAAGCAGAAGAAGAAATGTTGTTAGTAGTTATACAATCATACAAAAAATTTCATTTTACTCTGAGACATACCTATAAATAGTCAAATCTGTGTTCTCTCCATTGTCCCCTGTGGCCTCTTCGTGTTTTGTTTTTTTCCCCCAGCACTGTATGACGCAAGTTAATTTAGCTCCATTTTATGCTTAGGTACAGCAACCATACAACTGTCAGTGTAATCCTGTGGATAAATAAGGATTACAGGCAGATTACTCAAACGGTTCTCACCAGTGATATGCTTACATGACCCCAGCCACGCACAAGAACATACTGTATGATTTTTTCTAGATCAAATAAGTCCAATTACAATGTCTAGTCCAAAGATACAGCAGTTAGGTAGCTCATTCCACCTTATTAGTATGCCACATATTTTCATAAATTCCCAACATTTTCACACGTTCCATTACTATATATATCTGTACTTCTCAGTGGTCTTCATTAGTGAGCAAGGGGCAGCAACCATATCTTGACTTTGAGCTAAATGTTAGCTCCAAAAATATCCAGCCTCATGTTGACACCAATAAAACAATGATTTTTTTTACACTTTATATGGAACCTGTTACATGTGTGTGTTTTGTGCTGTTTCAAGTTTTTATTCAAGAAAGAAAGTATCATTTGTTCCCCAACAGAAAGCTCTATGTAAATGATGTCACTCAAGTAGTCAGAATTTACTTGGCATCATCTTACATAGCAGTATAGTGATGTTTACAGTAACATAGCCACATAATGTATTGTATTGCATGCTCTGTGGGTTAATCCGCTAACTATATATAGCTTGGTTGGTCTGTGTTTCAGTATAATAGTTTCATGTTTTCCACCAATCAACTCTTAGTCATCCCCAGCTCCATCTTATTGTATGAATACGATCATTTCTGGCTCCAAACAGTAAGACTAAGATGCTCGTTTTTCATACAGACTATAATAGTGGGTAAACCCGGCATATTTGATAATAAATGCTAATGATTTTGATTGATTTTGATCTTTACAAATTAAATTAGTTCAATGTTAAAAGGTCAAGTGGAAACGTTTCACAGACATCCATTTAATCTATTCTATTTAGTCTAAGCCAAACAAATGTCCCCATTGAGTCGAAAAGTTGACATAGTGGCTGTGAATCAAGCTCTTACACTAGTCTATACATCCACAGATTCCCCTTAGGGGTCAGAAGTGTTGCTATTCCTGCTGCAGAGGTGAAGGAGACTCCTGATATACTTCTATCCTTAGCTGCAATCAATCTGCTGATACACAACACCTGTCTTCCCTGTCCTCTCATTTTTCCTCTCCTTTTCTTTTCCCCCTCCACCATCTCTCTATCTACCTTCTCCTCGGAAACAGTCTCCAATGTCAGTTTGTCATTTTTTAACAGCCCTTGATCTGTGCTAAACGCCTGAGGCCTAGCTTGCTGCTGCTGAGCTCCCTTGATATCGTTGCTCTAGATCTCTCCATCGTGCTCCTGCCAACGCAAACTGGCAACAGGGCCACTCCAACCAGGCCCTCTGGCCTTTCTCGATATTACTAAACTACCTAAAAGTGGGTTCAGATGTGTTGTGCTGTGCTGGGATTCATCACTGCTGTCGTGGTGTCCTGGTTTAGCTACTTGGCTGCTCAAAAAAGAGAACGGCCAGTCTCTAACCCATGTTCACTTGACATATTAGCACCCAGGGTTAATGAGATAGCTTGGCTCTCGTCATGCATTCCAATGAACTATGTTGCAATTATCTTCAATGTTGGTGATTACAAACCAGTGTTCATCGAGACAAAAATCTATTCTGCTATTCAAGTCCTTTCAGTTTGGACTATTTAAAGGCTTGTGGTTAGTCTTGGTTTTAGCTCCGTAGTAAATGATAGTGTTAGCACAAGTAAAACAGGACACTGAATTAAACTTCTCTCCTTACAACCTGCCAATGGTATCACGTTGCCTTGGATGTGAATCGTCCCACATTCATAGTGCACAAAGGGTTACTGCACCGCTTTTGAGTTCTCCAAGGACTCTAAAAAAGGGGACACCCCTTACTGCATGATGCCTCCCGGGCGAAGAGCTTTCGAGGCACACAGTGTATTTTAGCTCATGTCCCAAAGCAGCAACCTGCACCGGCACAGCAGCACAGAGCCCTGAAGACACACCACTTACAGCCACGTGGAGTTATCACAAGCATCCGTCCACACGCTGTCACAGAAAACACACTGCAGGGACACATCTTCCCCCCACTGAAGATGGTAATTATTCTCCCAGCATCAACTTCATTCCTTTGTTCCTCGAGGCAATTATTTGCCAATTCAGGTCAAGGATTGCTCTGCGGTGATAAATGAGTTACAAAAAAGACAGCCATAAGAACATGGCAAGGTGCTGCAATTTACATTATTCAATCTTCGGCTATTGCGGCTTGTAAAATGTACTTCTTAACAGAACAAAACAGACATTACATTGCTTTTCCTGTACCATATATTACACTATTATTATTATTAGGGTGACTTTTTTTGTGGAGTGCATCTGCATATTATATAGACACAGTAATAATGCAAAGCTGTACTTTTTAAGCAGGTGACTTCTGGAGTTATTTTTTGAAGGAAATTAGTTTTTTTTACTACAGAGGCTGACTCAGCAAAAACGAGCTGTGAACAAAACACCTCTTTTTGGTCAGCAGCGTCCTTTCTGTAGCTGAAATATTTCCATACAACTGCCTCTGTTTCTCTTTTGCAACCAGATCTTCCTTTTTGGTGATGACGATTGTGGTTGAATTTATCAAAGTCAGTGTGATGCAAGTATTACGTATGCGCACATCACTGAAACAATGCCAAAATGATATATTATCCAGACCTACTTTCCATGCAATCAGCTGTGATGCTCTGTAGATGTGCATGTGTGTCTTTCTATGTCAATATATAGTGGGTAGAGTTTATTAGCACCCATGGGTGCACCTGGCCTGTCACCCAAGAGTACATAATAAAACCTGACTCTTTCCACCCTTCTCTCCATCAGCCTGGCACCCTGCTCTTTGTTTGGATGACTTTGGCTGTGTTAGTTTTATTTTTACACTATTACAACACCTCTCAATTGTCATTCCTCATTGATGATTAATTCACATTTACATGCTCAGCCTTTTTAATTTCAGTCGTGGCGTATGCTTCATTATTAATTCTATACACTCAGGACTCACACACCAGGTCATAACATAGTGCAGATATAATTAATGAGATTTGTTGATATCACTGCCATTCTCCATTGTACTTATTGATCCAATTCTTTTTCAAGTACATAGTGTAGAAACACAGTAGGACAAAGTCATGCATGGAGTCACAGTGCTAGTGTTACAATAACAAGGGATATTTACCCTCAGTAACAGATGTGCATCTCAGTTGGGAAACAGTGGCAGTGGCGGCGCAGTTTGTCTGTTGCAGTATCAAACAGATGATATCCTTTGAATAGATGCATATATTATGTTAAAAAAAAAGATGTTTGCATTTTGGCACATTATGAATTTCATTAAAAACTACCTTTGTAATAAGCAGGATAATTGTACAGCATCACCCTGGGGGGTCTGTTTCACAACAACCAGCTTATTGTACATGATCCCTTTCTTAGAAGGTAATAAGAACTTAGGAAGGGCTTAACATAAGTGATAGAGTTAGACATAACAGCTGCGCTAACATACTTATCCTTGGCAAAAAATGTGTCTATTTTGCACAATTTGATGACAGTGTTTCCAATGTGGCATTTTGCAGTTCTGAGTAATGTTGCATGAAGATGGAAATACATGATTATCAGACATTGAGACACTGTTGTTTATTATTCAAACCATTTGGATCCTGAAAAATTCCATTGTGAAATAATATTAAACATTTTTCCCAAGTAAGCTACTTGTTTCTAAATGGAAGAAAATTATACGATAAAATTACAGTTAAACTATAGTTTAATGGGTTCAAATAAACCATTAAACTATAGTTTTATATGAACACTACCTTTATACTGACATGACACAATGGCCATGACCTAACCCTAATCCCAGCAGGATTATTATTGTAACCACACATCATCAGTAGGGTAAAACTAACCTGTCTCATGACGGTCTAAACGGTCTACAGGAATTATTGACCAATGCATTCTTGAAGCACTTTAAACCTCATCTGCTCCCTGACATGGTAGTCCACTGCTCCTAGTCTGCAGTTATATGGTGTGTTCCTGCATGTTCAACTACTGTTGGGTTAAGGGCAAAGGTTAATTTGTGTGTGTTGCATAATAAAGATTCTTCATACTCTGGTTGTTATTTTAGCCAGATCCCCTAACCACAGGTGACACGTTTCAGAGGAACATACTAGTGAAATAGTTACTTCACCACATACCTCAGACCAAATCACTTCATCAATCATGAGAAACTCTTGCGCATTATTCCCAGAATTTATGTCATTACAGGTGGAATTTGTAAATGTTATTACTTGCACGTCCTTGTGTTTAATAATCTGAGGCTGCTCAATAATCAAGAGTGTTCAAAGCCAAATATGAGTGTTAGTGAGGACAAAAATAGTGTAAAATATCCACATTTAACAATGTAAGTGAACTTAATAAATAATAGAAAGTGTCATGGACAGCTTGTTTGAAGAGGGGAGGAGGCAGTGAAGCCAAAGGCAGATGAAAAAGACAGGAGCGTCCGTCTTTTCCAGCTGCTCGCCGACACACATTGACAACAAGGTCACGACCTCTGTGGCTTTCCATTTTTGTCTTCCTATCTCTGCCTTTTGTGCTCATACTCTGTTGGTTCTATCACAGCTCCCATGCAAACATCCTTGTGTTTATACATAAGACTACAGCCATATTGTTTCATCTTCACAGGTATGGAATTAAAAGTCTTACAACATATTTCCTGTTTGTTGTATGCTTTGCATCATTCTGTCTGTTAAATCCTTTTCAGATTTACATAATGCAAAGTTGTCCTGATAAGATCTATAATCCCCTTGGTGTGTTAAACTTGGTGATTATGTCGATTGTGGGCCTGGTGTCTATCCCTGGAGTAGAAGTGGTATGTGGTAACAAAAACAGGATGAGTGAGGGGGCCGGACATGAAGCTCCTGCCTAAAAGTCATCACATTAATATAAGGCAAAGGCCACAGCTCTCTAATATACTTACATAAAGAGGATTTAGCTTTTACTTTGTATTCTCACAAGCACAATCTGAATCGAACTCACTCTTGCTTATTTTATGCAGATTATCAGAACATTTTTCAATCCTTGGAAGATTTGGTCTTAATGACAAATCTTGAATTTTTTTTTTTTTTTTTTTTTACAACTAACATAATTTTAAACCCTTTAACCCACAAAGATCCAGTCTAACTTTTGTGGCAGCTCCCAAATTTGTTTTCTCTATATTTGACATTTCTTAAGTGATTTCTTATCTTCTTTATTTAGTGTATTTTTCAAAGAAAGTCATGTATTTTATCATGTATTTATCAGGTATGCTTCAGATGTTTCCCTCTTCCAAGACATCTGATTCACATGATAAGCCTGTCATTAAGCTCGGCACAAGCCTGATAACGACCGTCAGATGTGATGGAAGAGGGACACATCTAAAACAGTGGTTCTCAACTCTGGTCCTTATGACCTAGTGTCCTGCATGTTTCAGATATTTCCCTCTTCAGTCACACCTGGAAGCCATTACATCATTATCAGGCTTCTGCAGAGCTGAATGGTGAGCTGATCATTAATTGATTCAGGTGTGGTGGAAGAGGGAAACATCTAAAACGTGCAGGACACTGAGTCATGAGGTCTGGAGTTGGTGACCACTGATGGATATGTTCATAAAGATTAAGATCAAAGTTCAAAAACAGAAAAAAATGAAGGATAATGGACTTTTTTCAGCCAATATATCAATATCTAAACATAAATCCAGTGTCTCCATCCACTGTCATTGATCCAACTCCATGGGTTTTATTAGTGAATCAATGCTATAGAAGATTATGGTGTTGCCATGGTAACTACAGAGCCTCTGAACATCCAAATAGGTCATATCCAATAACCATGAAAAGATGACAAACTGCATTTTATATCAATTATTTACATGTATTAATAGGATTAGTGAATCAGCAGGTATTAAACAGTCTACACGGTTTTGGTCAGCAGTGGATGTTTGTCTTTATCCGTTAACATCTGCCCTTTTTACGGAGCACTAACCCTAAACTAAACCCCATGGATGCATTTTGAAACTTAAAATGTCCACAAAATTCAACATTTTAATGATTTATGACCTTCATTCACATATACTACTATCTGTCACCACCATGACAAAACAAGTCATATGTATTTTTCATTTCCTGCAAAGTGCTAAAAAGCAATAAATCATCCTGCACACTGAGGTGTCTATGAATACCAATGAACATTTTTCACAAATGTTTATATCCTTCTTGCATGTAAGTACCCAGTCTGTACCAGAAGCCCATTTTGTTTGACACATGCAAAAATGTACCTCCTTCTGGTCGCAGTATTTCGAAGTAAAAAAAATTCCATCTCTGACTGGAGTGGTAAAATGCTGTTAAGTATTTAGGAAATTTAGCCACATTTATTGGGTACAGGACGTGTATGTTGAAAAACTACCCTAATATTATAAGTATTTCCAGAAATGCTGGCACTACAAACTAAAATAGGACTCTTTTCCCTTTTCAAAATAAAAGCCTAGTAGGACTTCAATGGATAGACAGGGGTTTTACTGTATTAAGATTTACTTTACTGCAGTTTCTACAAATGACAATTAAGCTGAAAATAATAATAATAATACACACATAATAATGCCTCAGATGAGTAATGGGTGTTGAAACATGAACATGCCGCTTGATTTACAACAGATTTTAGGATGTTTGTCCATGGGAGCTACAGTCATAAAAGTTTTCTAATCAATCTCCAATGAATGGACTTGTTTTCATTCTGCTGCTTGTACCATTAAATCAGTAGAAATGAGCGCTGTAGATGTCTTTTGGAAGTGTGGTTTAAACATTTAAGATAATAAATATTTCAATGTGATATAGAATGTCTGAAGGACTTGTATATCCTATTACCTGGTGCTTGAATTTGTGTTTTCCTTTTCATACATTTAGCCAATTTTTGCCATTAATTAGTTAACAAAAGTCACCAGAATGTACAAACTGCATCTCCGTAATGTTCAAATGAAACCGAGGCCCATAGCTGCTGTTATCTTATTTGATTTTCTGATCCATAAAGATTACCCAATAAAAAATTATCGTCTTGTATTTATTATTTCATTCACTGATAAAACCAGAAACTATTGTTTTAGTCAAATACACTATGCTGTTGATAGGAAGTAACTGCCTTTTCATATTTGCATAAAACAAATAGTGTGTCTAGTACTGATTTTGTCTTAGTTTCTCTTAGGTCTAATTGCCTCCAGTGATGTATGGGACTTCAACATGCCCCACCACCATCGACAATTGTCCTTCGCTATCGATTGTGCCTTCCCCGTGACAAGTCAATTACTGTTAGTTCTGAGTCAAAGGGTGTTTTCACACAGCGTACCCGAGTCTGTACCCCAAAGTCCGCGTAATTTTATAAATGTGAATGCACACATTTTGTGCTTGAGTACCATACCTGAGTCTAGGTAGTCCTCAGTACGGACTGTGTGGACTCTTGCAGTGTGAAAGCAATCCATGCCCTAGACCGGACATGACCTAATCATCACTCCACAATGGAAATGACTTAATCACCACAAGACCATAGACGACGCTCCTGTTGTCTCCTGAAAAAGCTTCAGATCTATAAGGCACAGGCTCACCTTATCAACTGAACTACTCGGTGATATATCACGGACAACGAAGGTCGCTTTTCTTCACTGTGCCTTACACAGGCTAACAGATAAAAAGGTATTTCTGCCATTGTAGGCAAATGAACAGAACAGTTGCTCAGTTGATGACGTAAAGGTTTGCCTTCTTCTGACTTTCATGTTTGTTGGATAGTGAGAGAATTCTTTCCACGGTGCCACTTACTGTTTTGACCCTGTAACACCCACTTGTACTCGGACATGGGCCACAGTATGTGCTTATGAATGCAACGTCTGCGGGAAAGGTGTGAACGTATTAAAATACACTACGGACTTGGGTATGCAGCGTGAAAGCACCCTAAGGTCTTTTTCAGGTAGTTTTGGGTCTTCCTGGTCTCCCACCCCCAGCTGTAGTCCTAAAAAAGGCATTCATAGTACATGTCCCAACCACCAAGGCCAGTGTTTCTTGATTTCTTGCCTATGCCCCCAGTTTTCTGGTACAGGCCATCAATGGAAACTGGATTAAACCAATAGATATTTCATTTTAGAATGGGCAATGACTTACAAGCTACTGGTTCTGGGTCATTCAGGGTCATTGCACCACAAATGGACTTCGGCTTTTCAACACATAACATACAAAAGAACTCTGCACTCCATGAGGTAGGATGGCAAAAAGCATGTATTTGGGAGAATCTTCTATTTTAGGTGTTTAACATGTGAATAGAACACAAACGACACTGTATTGGTTCATACGTCAAACCTAACGCTAATCATTACATGGGTCAGCAGTGACTGGGTGGATGTTAAAAAGGAAAATCAGCTACTTGAGGTATGTTGAGCTGAGAGAATGGAACATGAGGAAACATACCATGCAAATAAACAGACTTCTAAATTCCCAAATAAGGCAAAGGCATGCAGTGTATGAAGAAAGCTTGGGAAACAACCTAAACGCTTCGCAGAAAGAGGGGGGGGGGGGGGGGGGGGGGGATAA
>JAPSES010117454.1:0-16927 GCA_029822895.1 Maxillicosta whitleyi | reverse complement strand
TCTCTAATCTGTGTCATTTCTTCATTCATTAAACTTAATGTTCAGAGGGTCGGGGGGGGGTTTGCTAGTGAAGACGTACACCCTAGATGTGTCCTAGTCTCTGTCTCTACACTGCAAATTATTTGGTTCTTACCAAGATAAGAATTTAAAAAAAAAAAACAACAACAAACACTTATATTCAGAAGTGCTAGACAATTTATCTTGTTCTAAGAGTTAATTTCTTATTTTAAATTTTCATACATCTGTAAACATGGTTATTTCGAGATTTAACTATTATCTTAATCAAAGAAATCTTGTCAACTCAAATTTAAATTACTACATGGACAAATATTTCATTTGTTTTGAGTTCCTTTTCCTCATATTTGGTGTTTTTATCTGGTTTTAGAGATAAGTTTGTGCACTGTGGTCTGAAACACCAACTGATATGGAATAAAACTGACATCAGCATAAATCAACGCAGCTAAATGTCCAGCAGAGTCAGTTTCACCTTTTAGGGTCGGGGTCTAACAGCTTTACAGGAGCATTAGCACAACAGCTAACAGTATAGGGACCAATCATAGCAGAGCATCCATCCAGCTGATCTGTTACACTGACTTTTATTCATCCACGGGTCAGACACTGTGCTCAGTTCTAATGGAAAAACATGAACAGCAGAATGAGGATTCATGTGTGCTCATGAGGTCACGTGAAGTTTGTGTTGGGAGTTGGCAATTTGTTGACATTAGCTCTACTGGCCTGTGTCCATGACAAACACAATACACTAACTCGAGGACTCGCACAGATGACAGAGCAATAATCCAGCTGATTGGTTGGTTCTATATTTACAAAAAAAAATAAAAAAAAATATAGAAGTTGGTGGAGCCTGTGGGACATCAAACTGGTTTTAAAACCAATGATTTCCTGCCAGGAATTTGTTTCACAATTTTACCGTCACTGCGAAAGAGATGAAACATGAGCCTTTTGTATTACATTCAATGTGATAAAAGCATGAGATATAATAAAATCAATCTTTGTCAATAATAATAGATGATCAGTTTGAAGATATGCGTCTGTGAAAAACACACTGATGGTTGAAATGAAAATTGGACAAAAACTCCAGTCTCTGGGATGGACACTTTAGACTGTTCAAACTGTAGTTCCACTTTTGTCTCATGATTAAGAATGGGAAAGAAACAGCTGATTTGAAACTAAAACTGAGAAAAACATCAAATAAAAATCACATTAACATCATCTCCTTAGTGAAGAGGCTGATTTTCTTCTTAAGTGTCCATCATAAATGTCCTGTTTATAACTATAAAATAGTATTTTACACTAGGAGCTGTTATTGTCTTCATTTAAAGTGTCTTTAACCTGCAGATTATGTGCAACATGATTTCATGAATAACAATAACAGTTTTTGTAAGACTGCTAATATGGTGATGTGCGCTTTTCTCACATAAAAAGATCATCTGCAAACAAGAATATTATTTCATTTTCTACTCTGTGCAACCCACTCTATGGTTAGAGTTACTATTAACTCAGATAAAGGATAAAACTGACTGTTTGTCTGAAATGATGACTTCAGACACACTGAAGTATTAACATAAGTCTGATGTTCTGAAACTATTTCTGAACTCTGATGAGCGGTAGGTCTGATTTATACAGATGCTTAAGAATTATGTTAACTGAAAAAACGTAGACTTATTCTAAAAAGGTGGAGGCCACAGTCTGTGGAGTTACTGAAACACTGCAGCATCACAGATGGATCTGCAGTTAGGAACATCAGGGCTAGAGTTCATTTCATATACACTGACGACCAAAATGGTGCAAGAATGCAACACAAAGCATCACACCCCGATTAAACTCCAGCAACAGGAGGAAATTGTAGGCAAACCGGGTAGAGTTTGGGTGGAACTCCACTACATTTTACTTTTATTTTAGACTGTGGATTGTGATTTTGTGTCAGAAGATCCTCATATGATCCTCGTCTTTAGACCAGACCCACAAGACCTAGATATTTTGCATTTCTGTGTCAATTTTCTGCAAGAAGATCCAATGTGAAAACGCTTCATGTTCATCCACTTGCAACAACAAATGACCAGTTCAACACAAACTCCACAAAAGCCCCAGTGAATCTGTCAGACTGAACTGTAGTATCAAACTGTCTGACGTTCTAAATATCAGCTTCAGTGTTTTCCATCATCGCTGTTCAAAATGTCCGCCTCGAAACTTTTCGGTCGGTGGTGACATACCAGAGAAATGCCGCTCAGCCGATTTAGCTACAAATCTGAAAAGAGTGAATCCACCTGAGACAAAGACAACACAGACATTCAGAGGTCAGAGGTCAGCAGTGGTACAGCGCCACCTGCAGGGTACTGTACGCCTATCCATCTCTCTGAGTGTCTGTCTCTTTAAAGCATAACCTACACTTTAAACTGTTGAAACACTGCCTCCGTCAGTTGGACAGTTTTTTCTTCCCTCTGATGTAATAACATCCACATGATTCCCAGGCTTTAGTGTGTTCTAGTTATAGATTTCAGAGATTTATGGTTTATTTTTACACTCATCCCTAGTAAAAAGCAACAGAAAACACTAGAAATGCTCACTCATTCCAAACAAACATTATTCTGTCATCTCACTACATCTTCTATATGTTACATATATGCGTCATACATGTGGAAAACAGACGCTGATGAACCGCAGCTGATCCGTGTCTCTTTAACAAAGAACCGCAAACAGGAAACGGAGTCAGTTTGAAGCAAAACACATTCACTAACACACAGACACACACACACTCCGGCGTCCGTTAGCTCTGGCTGGCTGCCTGCCAGGGTGAAGTAAGCGAGGCGTTCACTGACCCAGCAGGAAGGGAATTTACAGCTCTGGACACTTCAACCTGATAAGAGCAGCAGGCGGCCAATCAGAGCCCAGCGTTTACATTCAAACACACACCTTAAAGGAAAAATCACACACTTCAACTTTGACCTGCAGCGGTTAGACCACGCACAGAAACACGCAAACATGTAAACATACAGTTGAACATCATGTCTAAACACACAAGTTTAAAGATGCTTCCATTCGCTGCAGAAATGAAAATGTGATGTTCAGGGTTTAAATGACCACTACATGAAATGAGCAAAAATATTAATGAAAACTAAGAAAATAATCAACATAACAAGCAAAACAGTTTTAAAAAAATCTATTCATAATCACAAATGAATAAAAAAAATTGATATAATGTAGAAAATGAGAAAAAAAAAATCACACAAAAGTCAACTAAATAAAATAAAATTAATAAAACAAACACAAAATGAGTAAAATGTGTGATGTTTCTTAGTGAACTCCACCAAACCCGACTGTCCTCTCACCAAACCAGCGGTGGACGAAGGCTCGTCTTGGCCGCCGCTCATCACCGGCACCCCTGAAGGAGATGCGGATCTCCTCCTCCGAAAAGAAACACCTCACCACAGCAATCTGTCCTCCTCCTCCAGACCCGGACCCAGGTCCTCCTCCTGACCCGGACCCAGACAGACTCCGCCATAAGCCCCGCTGATACCCCATCACCCAGAAAACCCTCAGAACCAACGACTTTAGATGTTTTTACTAGGCTACAGAGAAGAGGGATCGTTTTCCCAGTTGTTTCAGAGACGCCTGAACGCTGCACCAGTTCATCCATGGACTGGAGAGATCTGGACCTCAGACACGATAAAGAGGAGGAGATATGAAAACACAGGAAGCAGGGGGTGGAGATACATGGACACTACAGCTCCCACAATGCACCTCAGCACTCCCAGGCTGATTCCACGCCTCCTCGAACAGAGTCCAGACCTTTGACAGCTCATGTGCAATTCATGGACTTAGGGCTGTTTTATATTCAGAAGATTGAAAACAGAACATGTGAAGTCTGTTGGCTCAGGATTTACTATTAAACTGTTAAATAATATTCTTCCTGAATATTTGTCTGGATTGTTAATAGTAATACCACGGAAAATCCTGTGACATAAACTGGGAAAAGTCTGTAGCAGAGAAGAGATTTTTTTTACAGACAGAAACATAAGGATGAATAAAACCAGGTCCGCCAGAACTAGAACCAGAACTACACCGACCACCTACATCAAGACCAGATCACAAAGGAGATGAGATTATGTGTCACTTCCATGATGTACAAGCGTCTATTATGACAGGTAAAGGTGGATGTGGTTTGTAACATGAGACGTTACAGTGGATCGTCCTCCTGGTTCAGACTGCGCTTTTATTGTCCAACCCTCATCTGTACCAGTGAAGTCCAAAACCCTGAGCTTTCACCCTCCTCATCTGTACAGGTTTGGTGTTTGAAGTGAGAAATCCTGCAGATGTATGACCTTTAACTTCCTACGACCACTTTGAACAAACAGACGATCAGGATGGGGGTCAACACACCTGCTGATAGACTCATATAATCACAAAGACAGAGCGACTTCCTCATCACAACAGACCGCACTAAAGCCTGTTGTGTCAGATTCCGCTCTTTAACCCTTTTAAGACTGCCATTACAACAGGGTGCCGAGGCATCTTCCTGTTTTCTTTACAATAAAAGAAGTGTCAGAAAATATCTATTTTACCAGCACCTTTTTTTTCCCCAGGAAGAACATAACTTTTAATATCTGGCCATTAATTATCCTTATTAGAAATAATAAATGATTAAATCAGAAAAAAATATCACCCAGATATCAGATTTTTTTGTGAAATCTCATGAATCATGATACAGATGGAGGCCTCCAATAAAAGGACATATCCTCCTGACACATATGCCTTAAAAACATTATTCTGTTGTCTAGACCAGGGGTACGCAACTCATTTTAGTTTAGGGGCCACATGCAGCCCAGTTTGATCTGGAGTGGGTCAGAACAGCAAAATAATAATATAATAGCTTGTAAATATTAACTAAAATGTTTATTGTTTCATATAAAAAGGCAGAAGTGCAGTTTTAACAATACTATGCCTCGGCTTTTGTGCATTACAACCTGCAGAGCACACTGGATCTACAAATAGACAAAACATTTAGTAACAAGCATAACATTGTTAAAATCCCACTAATGTTGTTCATGGTTGTTTTGATTATTCACATTTTTTTGTGAAAGGATAAATAAAATAAATGTAAATGTTTTCAACATGTAATTTAACCTTTTTCAAGCTAAAACAAAGAGAAATACCTAGAATTGTCATAATTTACAAGTCAACAACAATCCACCTGAGATCTAATGGTCGGTATATGGCACCGTGGACGGATTTGGCTCTTTGGTTTTGGGCCCCAGGCTGCATGTTTAACAACCCTGGTTTAAATGTTTATTAGATGTGAAACTGATGGAAAATGTCTCCAGGTTTTACCTGAGGGGCAAAAAAGTCAACTGAAATCTGTCAAACCTGTTCACTTTGGAATCAATAGAAACTCATCCGCTGACATAAAGGGGGTGGGGCTTGGCAGAACCATGTGACCCTGAAACAGGAAATCACCCTGCAGTCAACCACCATGTTCTCCCTCCAAAAAACCTAATCCACACCTCATATCTTACGGACGAGCTGATAAAACCAGCACCGAGACCCTTCTGGGAAAGTTAACAGATGTGGATATGTAGCTGAACTTCAACCTGTTTACTGTTTTTTCAAGGGATTCTTAGATGTGAGTGCAGGTGACTCACTAGCCGTGAACCTCGAAGTACTTTCAGACACGCACACAACAGAAATAAAAAGTCTTGAATCCAAATCTTGAGTTTGATGTCTTTCTTTACTATAACTTAAAACCATACAAAACAAAAGATGGATCCCTAACTTATAAATAATTATCTCTTGTGCAGCGGTCAAAACACTGTGATGCTCCTATGGCTCGCGGCTTCTGTTCTGGAATATTCTTCACGCGTCCTGACGGCTTTATATTAAACCAATAGCCAATCAAAATGCACCACAGTAACTGGTATTCAGGTAAAAACTCAGTATTTTTAAACAAATTACTATTATCACTAAATATGCATACAATAATTCTTTCCATCAAAACATAAAAATGGCTCTAACATTAGATTATTTTAATGCTGTTATTGTGTTACTTTCCTAAAAATGTCATAAGGTGCACATAAAACATCCTGACAAAAACCAATGGTTTTTTGATGATGCTTCCATCTGCTGCAGCAGACGTTCACCCGGTGGACCTGGTCTTTGGTCACTAGTCGTCTCCTCACCCACTGTGGGCGTTTGTTTATCTGTTTGTTTGTTTATGTCCCGGGTGTCTCAGAAAGGGGGCGGGGCCAGGCAGCTGCATAATGGACATCTGTTCTGTGACACAACAAACCCCTTTGAAACCACAGAGCTGATCTGAGACCAGCTGCGACGCTGCAGCGCCATGTCTGACTCATGATTGGCTGCAAGACGCAACGCATCACTTCCTGACAGGTGGAGAAACGAGCAGGTGGATGACGATGCAGCATTCCCAGAATTCCAGCCGTTCAGTCAACGAGAACAGTTTGGAAAACGAAGAAGTGCAAAAGCTTTTCTTTCTCTGCATCCTCTCTTTAACCCATTGTCCACTGATAACAGATCACACACCTTCATCTGCGGTGTGTGTCTGTATGATTTTCTTCGTGTGTGTGTGTGTGTGTGTGTGTGTTTAATTCGTCTAATGAGGATGAAGCCGTAAATCCTTCGCGGCGAGAGGAGGATTAAATGTTACAACCAGCAGACACACACCAACCACTTCAACTTCCACCTGAATGTTGGCTCTGCCCACACCTGACCGTCAATGCCCCTGGGGGCCCTGTGGGCGGGGCTTCCTAACCACTCCCCCAAGACCACTAGTGTAAATCAACATCACAACACCTATATTATGAAACCTGTTAAGAGCTGTCATTTCCATGGCAACAGAGTTTGGTCAGGTAGTCTACACATGTAGACCTTCAATTCACTTATTCCTTCCTCACATCTTTTTATTCCTCTATTTTTCCTTCCTTGTCTCCTTTTTACCTTCCTTCTTCCTTCATTTTTATCCTCCTCATTTCCTTGTTTCCTTTATAACATCTTTCTATCCTTTCTTCATTACCCTGACCTTCTTTTCTTATACTCATTCCTACCTTCCTCGCCACCTTTTCAAACTCCTTCTCCTTCCTTCCTTCCTTCCTTCATTTCTTTTAACATCCATTTCTTCAATCCCCTAATCACTTTCCTTGCCTCCTGTTTACTATTTAATATCTTCCTTCTCTAAATTCCCTCACTACCCACTTATCTCAAATCTCTGAATACAGTCAAATCCTCATTTTCAGAGGTGCTCCGTTATATTAGATAAATGCAAAACATTCACATTCTGCCCCTGAAATTATTTTCCAGCACATTTTTAGCCGCTACAGAGACAAGTTAGTCTATTATACACTAATTACCCAGACTGTTTTTCTGTTTATTACTGAGACATTTGATGTGCTGTCTATGGCTCTAATTTGTCTGTGAAAAATAATTATGACAAATGTATGACAGAATAATGCAAACAAACCCACAGATTAGCCTGACAAACTGGAGTTACAATGTTCAACAGGACAATTCCCAACTCAACTTTCTCTCCTTTCTTACTTTCCCTTCTGCACTTCCTTTAAAAATATTTGTATATTTGCAATACAATCACTGAAAAACAATTTCCTTTGTTTAATCTTAATTCAGGCAGATAGATCACAAGGCACAGGGAGGATAAATTATTTACCAGGATAACTTCACTGTTTCCAGAAAATTTGAGCTCTTTTCTCAATTTCCATGACTGGAACATTTTCAAGGTTTTCTAGGATGCATGAGGACCCTGATGCATTTTTTCATCCCAATCGAAATATTACTGAAAGACTAATTGAAATGGGTTACATCGAGGGTAAAGGTGATCAATGACGAGTAAAAGATGCAGGAATTAAAAAAAAAAAAAAAGTCAAAATATATAGCAGTTAAAGTAAATACATTCAGCTACTGAACAGTCCCGAGGCCAGGTGTAAGTACCACTAAAGCCCATTGTGGTCCTGAAACCAAAACCGGTTCAGCCCTGTGACCTGGATGAGGATGTGGCCCCTTCAGGTACACACTCTGATTAAAACTAGTTCAGGTCTATAACATCCACACCACAGCCTACAACTGTCTGGGTTATGTTATAAGCTGACCTGAGGCCGGTTTGTTTCAGAAGGTCCTGACACTTTCAGGACAAACTAAAGAGAAACCTCCACTGCCCTGGTTCTGGACTAAACACAGAAACAGGCGACGCTGAGTCTAACAGGAACTGGTCTGTCAAAAAAACACCAAACCAATCAAATATGAACAATCGGATATATTTACACAAAGTTGTTTATATATCAGTTTAGATCCATTTGTGGTTCTGACTGAGGTCTGGCAGTATTATTATGGTCCAGATGTTCAGCTCTATCACCGATCCGCTCCTTCACCACAGGGTTAGACATGAGCCTGTATTACATGTTAGAACTGTACAATAGTCGTCTCTAAACCAGGAGACAAATGTTCATGTTACTTTTTCCCACTAAGGTTTGATAAACTTCTTCTCCTGTCCCATTCTGCAATCTGTAAATATCAGAGGTGTTTTATCACTAGTATGGTCTATTTACTTCCCTTTTTCTCCTTTTACTGTTGCCTTTATGATTTTATTGTGTGTTCTTTGTGAAACCGTTTCTGCTGTTTTGAACAGGACCTAGAAGAAGAGATGTGGATGTGGAAGAACAGCCTTTTGGATAAATTAATATTCACACAGTTACTGTACAGGACACAGATTTTATGGTTAAATTAATATTCCATTAAGATTTGTTGGTTTTTGAAGGTAGAAATTAACTTGGTATTTACCATAAAATACAATCACATACATTAAAACCTCTATAGTTAATGTAACCATCAAAGACTGTTCGGAAAGTGTGCTTTCAGCCAAAATAAAACAGTTAATGTTGGACAAAAGTTTTTAAGTATGATATTTTTAAGTGAACTAATTATTATTTCACTGATTCAGGCTCACAATTTTCAGTTTTAGACATTAAAATCTACTGGTGGTTGATAGTCTCTGACAAACTCTGACAAATAAATAACTCTGAGGCTGTGTTTAGAACATGACATGTGATCAGGATCCTTTGAGTATCAAACAACAACTAAATTGCATTTAAGAGTAAATGTCTTCAGTGTCAGTTCAATCAACAAATGAAGCCAAATAGAAGTATTCTATGTTAAACTGACCACTGTTTGTACAGAGTGAAAACAAATGACAAAATAAAGATACAAGTTTGTACTGGCGTGAATATTTTAAGTGTCTTCTTGTTGAAACTGAAATAATTATGAAACAAATAATGGTTTCAGAGCCCCACCTGAGGATGGGTCACATATGACATCCCATGATATTCTTTCACATACATGTAGGTGATTCCTGCTGATTTAGATTCTCAGGATGGATTTGTGTCCTGTAGCTGATTATTTGGATCTGGTCTTAAGAAGGACCAGAACAGAGTTCACATCATGGACCTCCATAATAACATATGTTGTTATTGACACATCTGTCCGTGGTTTGACACTAAACACAAAAATAAACTGACAATAACACCAGTCAAACTGAAACACACGACCATGAACAGTCTGAGCCTACCTTAAACACAGCAGACCACGACCTGAGAAACCTGGACCTGGACCTGAGAGGCAGACTGAGGTCTAGATGTACAGACTGGTCAGCTCTGACCGGAGTGGGTGTGGTTTAGAGTTTAATCCAATTAGTCTCAGTGTGAGCAGCTGAGGTGTTAAAGCTCCACCTACAGGACGCACACGGAATGACCTCTGACCTCTGAGTGATGACCTCAAATTACAACTCCTTGTCTCCCTCCTCCTTTAGTGCCTCCACCCTCCATCACCTCCTCATGTCCTTATCTCCTATTTTCACTCAATATTTTTTCTTTTCTAACTTTTTTACCTCATTCTATATTTTCTTGCTTCCTCTTTTCCTTCCGTTTTCTTCTTCCCCTCTTTTCATCCTCTTTGTCTTCACCTCCTTTTATATATCCTTCCTTCATTGCCTATTTCACTACCTCCTCATGTCCTTACCTTCTTCTTTCCTTCATCACCTACTTTTTTTGTCTCCCTTTTCCTTTGCTACCTCCTTCTTTCCTTCCTTACCTCCATCTTTTCTTCAATTGCCCCTCATGCCCTAACCTCCTTTATATCCTTCCTTCATTCATTACCTCCTTTACTACCTCCTCCTGTCTTCACCTCCTTTCTCTCTACCCTCCCTCTCAACCTTCCTTTCCTCTTCCTGTCTTCTTTTGATGATTGACAGCTGCAACAGATCAATCTGTAACCATGGTGATGATCAGATCCAATGGGTCTGACATCATCATCAACTCAAACTGAGCTTGTATTAAAGCCAGACTGGGTTGAACAGATGTCTATTGTGTGGTTTTATTAATGGGGGGGCCGACACCGCCGGCTCCCTGCACTGCCGACCGAACACGACGACCACAAAGAGGCTCTGTCACCGCAGACACACAACACACACCACAGACGTACAACACAAACAAACTACTCTGGTTCACTTTGACTTCAGACCCGGCCCAAGTTTCACAACAGAAACAACACAAAGCACCGACAAGTAATGAAGAACTAAAAACAACCAAACTGTACTTGGTCATTTCGATTCACAGCAAATCTGACTTTGCAGCCATGAGACCACAACGTGAAAGACACAAAACAAATAACAGATCAAACACACACTGGAAATCCCGACGTGACAGTCTTACAGGTCAGTTCTTACCTTCACCCATGGCAACGTCATTGGACGAGTCAGCAGACCCTTCAGGCATTGCACGGTGACCTCTGACCCTGCGACGTCAATCTAAACAAGACAATCATTGTCAGTTTAATGCTGATGAACTGAAACACACAGCAGGTCAGCGAACATATCGTCAAATGAACACATCGTCAAACAGCAGGTCATTGAACGCAACAGATATATATATGCCCATTTGATCAGAACACAATGAACATTAAATTAAGATCATTAGGTCTGGATGATTTGATGGCAAATAATAAAAAAAACATCTCGTATCAGTCAGTACTGCTGATACTGAAGTGTACTCCTGCTAGATCTGGAGAAGAAACGCAGATCATTATCATGTGATGATATTTACAAGTTAAACCAGGTCTTTTCACATGATTATGACATGTTGATGTTGCATACTGAAAGTAAAGTAGCTTGTATTTGAAGAACACTAATTGGTTAGTAATGTCACATGACTGTCATCCTGTTCACAGTGTTAACTCTTTCAGTTTATCTCGAACAATGACTCTAGTTCATCTTATAAAACACTAAGCGTTTGACTCTTCTTCCAGACTCTGTTTTACATGTTTCTGACATTTCATCGACTGTTACAGCTGATGCTGATGATGCATTTAAGAACACTGCTGAGTCAGCTCATTCTGAAGGTCAGCTCTGTTTAGACGCTGCACTGAACGCCTCATGGGCTGCAGCTGCTGCATTTAGGATCTGCTGGTTTGATCAGACCCTTTGAGGATGGTGTCTTTAAGACTGGGTGGGTTCACTGTCGACGTCAAACTTTATGAGGACCATGAGGTTTAAACTTGCTGATCTCAACCTCAGACTGGATCTGTGCTCTGCTTCCAAAAAAAAACGCACATTCAACTCAACTTCAGCACTTTTATGGGAGTTCATTTTATTTGTAAAAAAACAAATAAATAAATAAATCCACATTTCAAGACCTAAGAAGTAAAAATCCTTAGTAGCAGTGAATGCAGCATGTTTTCTTCCCATTTTATTAGCGAAGATACATTCACAGACAGTGGTAACCTACAGCTTTATGACTGGACCTCGTGTGTTTAATTAATGAAGGAAAAAATGGACATAAAACAACTTTACATATAACAAGTTTTTGAATTCAATTATATGAATTGAGTTGTAGTGTAAACAGAACCTTAAAAATGCTTTCTAGTTGTTTTAAACTGCACAATAAAGGTGAAAAAATCCTGAAAATGATAAATGTAAATGAACACTGTCACCTCAGATTTAGATATCTTTGGTGATTGGTCTTTTATTTTGGTGATGATTTTGTAGATGCTGATTAGTTTTGTCACATTATGATGTAAGATATGATCAGATCATATGATTTGACTGCACAGTGTATGCTTTCAATGTTAAGAACTGTAAATCTACAAGTATAAAGCAGCTGTCATGTTTTTTTTTTAATTTTTAATTTTCTGATGACATAAATCATAAAACTGACGCCCTCAGGCACCACAGAAGAAGAGCAGCATGTCTAAGTTGTGTGTTAGTTGTAGGTGAGAAAAAAAACCAGACTGACAACCTCGGGCCGATAACATCAGGTTTCAGCTGCACAAACACAAACACAACACTCTGTTCAGGCAAAGCAAAGAGGCTCCTTACCCACAATCCTCTGCAGCAGAGGACACACAACCAGGGAAACGTCATGTGATTGAGTCAGTGAAGATGAAGAATATTCATTAGAAATAAATTATCCTCAATATTTAATAGAATCAAGTACAATTAAGTGGAAATGTTGAATCAAAGTTGTTAAAAATGTTGTTAAATCTATTGTTTTGTTTTATTTATTTTTTTTAACTTGGCAGTTCATTTAAATATTTTTAAGGGATTTAAATCTATTGAATTCATAAGGAGTTGTTTTATTTAATTAGACTTAACATCTTTTCAGGTTTAAATAAACCGTTAAACCCATAATAAATAAATGGAACACATGGAAACAACTTTTTACCCATTAAAGTGTCATCAAAACTTATTAATCAGCCATTATTTTAAAAAGCAACAACATGTAGGTGAATTATAAAAATGATAGATAATGAATCACTCATCACACATGAGTCTTTATTCTAGAAATGTTTGTTTAACCATTGTTGAAACATATGGATCACCACTGAAGATGGAAGAATTTTGTTAATTTTTTTTTTTTTTATTAATTAATTTGCTTTTTTTTTTCATTGTAGAAATTGCTTTACAATTTTTTTTGTATTTTATTGATTGTCTAATTTCTGCTCATTTTGATAATTATTTTTGCCCATGTTTTTGATAAAATTGCTGATTTTTCCCCCTCGATTGTGATAGTCAGTTCATTTTCTTTATTTTATGTATTATTTGCTTATTTTGTTCATCTGTTGATTATTTTAAAATAATTTTCTTTATTTTCACAAATTTTTATGATTATTTCCTTAATTGTTGATCCCTGTCAAGCACTTTTTCTCTTTTTCTATTCACTTGACAGTTATTTTGCTCATTTTGATTAAACTTTTCGTCCATTTCTTTAGTTATTCAGTTCCATTTTTTGATTATTTTCCTCATTTGTTCAATTTACTGAATATTTTGTTGATTTTGACAACAATTTTTGATGACTGCTTTGGTCATTTGTCCCTATTCTACTGATTACTTCATCAATTTTGCTCATTTTGATGATCATTTTGTTTATTACTCATATTATCTTTTTGATCTCTCCATTTCTGCTCATTTTCTTGATCATTTCCCTTTCGTTATGTGACTATAAATTGGACTTAAATCTTCATAAACTCGTGTATTCTTCATATATTCACTTTGAACATCCTGTAAAATGACCTGTTGGGTTCTGTCTCTTATGAAAAACACAGTTAAAGAGTTAATTCCACTTAATTTCTTACTTCTTTTAATCTTCTGAGACCCGCTTCCTTGTCAGGGCGTGTATTCCTGCAGAATCTGGGGAAATCTTAAATCCAGCATAAACCCTCTTTCGTCTCTAAACCTGGTCCGACCCGGATTAAACCCGGACTCTCTTTGAATCCGAACTGGGTTCTTTCTAAACTTTTCCTCTTTGTTTTTTTTCCACTGAGACGCGTTTTTTCATTAATTGTGGTGATTTATTACCGGGGATATGCTCCGTCGGCTCCGGATCTGGACTTTGCGAAATCCAGCCTGGGTGAAACCGGACCCGGTAGGATCAGAAACCAGTCAGGTTCGACCTCAGCCCACTTCATGCAAGTTCAGACAAACCCACAAGGACTTCCGTGAGTGTGTCCAGGTGAAAACAATCACCTCGAACCCCCGACGACACGACAAGAAACAAACATAATGTGAATCCACGTCCACGATAGAACACACAACAGGCACGTGGGTGAGTGTCACAGGTCAAGACTCACCACAGTCCACTTTAATCTGGGTCCGCTTCAGTCCAACCTCCGCCCTCCGGTCCTCATCAAATCTGTCTGAGACTGCCTGCATTCCGGCACTCTGCGCATGCGCCTCCAGGGACATCAAAAAAGTAAAAAAAAAAAAAAAAAAAAAAAAAAAAAAAAAACAACAACTCGAGACACATATCTGAAGAAGAAGAAGAAGAACGAGGAGGAGGGTCAATTTGACACAAAAGTAACGTCTGAAGATAAAAACCTGTCAGTTTGATGATTTTCTGCTCTATATGAAAACTCTAAATCACTTGAAAACTAAACCTCCTTTCAAGCTTCTATCAGTTACTGAAGAATATTGTTTGTACCACATGCACTAGTCCTCATTTTATTTACTTATTTTCCTCCAAAATGTGCAATCTAGATGGTTGTTAAAGCCATAGTATGAGATGTTTTTGAGAAGTTTTTTTTAAATTTTTTTTTTTTTTATCATATTGCTTGATAAACTCCTCACATCCATATTGCAAGTAGTACAATAGAAGGTTTGACCCAGAAACAAAATATTTTAATCCAGTCTACAGTGTAAAATTAAGGAAAAACACCAGCCAATCCTATCGAGGTTACCACCTCAAAATGATTGGCTACTGACATGTCAATCAGACTCAAGCCCACAACACCCACACCCACATAAGCAACCAAAGGGTGCCCTGAAGTGGTAAGAATAAGTTATAGTTCCTTGTATTTGTGCCTCCAGTGTTCCTGTATTCAGTTTAGACAGAAGCAGCTAATGTACACAGATTTTTGTTGTGTTTGTTTGGCCAAGGGAACATTTGCCTGTAAGTGTTTTATGTTCAGTCTATGAATGAATGGTGAAAACGTTTCTGATGTGAATTAGTTGCTAGATAAAAACACATTAATCCATAAATGCTAATCATTAGCGTATCTATTGATTTTTCCTTTTGGGTTAGCATTGAGCTAGTGATTTATTTTCTGTTCATTTGAGTGTGTGGTCCCATGTGAATGTATTAAGACAATGAGCATAACAGCATGTTCTGTATGTATGTTTGCAGTTTTATAGTGAGTCTCAACTAAAGCTTTGAAGACAAGTTTGGTGTCCGGCTTTTCTTGGGAAACTTGTTATCTATCTGCCGAGCTCGTGGCTGCACACACAAGCAGACGCCATGGGTGGAAGATAGCTTTTTAGTGAATCCAGGGGTTCTTCCTCTTCGACACGACACGTTTTTTTCTTATATGAAAAAAGGCACAACACCAACTGAAAGTGCTGACTGAAAATCAAATGATCTTGCCTATATTCACATTATAGCCGTTATAGTAATTTGGAATATCTAAAGCACACCTAATGAGCTCTCCTCCCGTGCTAACTGTAGAACTAGTTGAAACACTGGAAATGACATGTTCGGGAGCATGCACGTTCATGTACTTTGCGGGCAGGGGTGAGGGGGGTGGAGACGCGGAGGTCTGGGGGTGGGAAAACAAGGCAAGGGCGGGCGTCTTTCTTTTCAAAATATAGCTTGCTAAGGGTTGTTTCAAAACATCTCATACCCTACCTTTAATACTTGGAAGAAAAATCTACTTTACTTCACTTTACAGCCACAGACTAGATAAGAAAACATTTCATATGATTTTTGGCCATTTTATTGATGATTTTGTGGAAATCCATACATTTTGTCCAGACATGACTGATGAAAAGCAGGAAATATCTACATATTAATGCAACTGGAACATGAATAACAAGTTCACAGATATATACCACATGTTTTTCTATTTTATTTTATTTTGATATTTTCCATAGAACAGAGTCAGTACAAAATATGAGGAAAACATGTTATTATTATTTCCTACATTTCCCCTCAGTATGTAGTAATTTAATACAATATGCTATTTTCAGAGTATATCAGCGTTAAGTAAATGTCAATAATAATAATAAAAAAAAACATCCTCACTCAAAAAAAAAAAAAAAAAAAAATCATCTCTTACAGAGTCAGAGACATTAGAACACACAGCAGAGACAACAGAGCCGTGAACACAAGCTGAATAAACAAGCACACACGTATTGGGTTTCAGCACAGAAGCAACTTTGTTTGCATCAGGAACGAATATAAAACAGCACATAAACCGGAAGGAGCTTTCTACTCAGGTTTATAATACTTCACCTGGTTTATGTCTTTAATGTCACTGTAGTGGTGCCTGGTGTTGAAAACACACTGGAGACATGGAGATAAAGAGAATATTTCCACTACAGAGGACACAGAGACACAAAGGAATCAGGAGACCTTAGCCCAAACTCGATGTGAAAAGGTTCAGTGAAAGTGTAGAAGTTGTATTGTCAGCTCTACTGTAATAGGAAAGCTGTGTCACTATGACGATCAGTCAGACCAGTTGAACTCAGCCCCATGAGGACAGACGTCAAATTTGTCCAGATGGTCAGGATATGGCTGCTTCGTCACAACACACTTCATTGTCCTGTTGTGGTTGGACAGTCTGAGGTTTGGATTTGCTGTTTTATATCCAGTGTGATGTCACAGAAATCTGAAAATGTTTATTCAGATTAACGACATATCAGTAAAACAGACCATGATACATTCTGTTTTCAGTAAATTTAGATGAATTAACACCAATAACGACACTGTCCAGCCAAAAAATAAATAAATAAAAATTCACACATGTAATATTTGACGTCACCACCTTTCGTTCTGGTTCCAGGAGACATTCAGTGGATTTAACTGCACCAATAGTTCTGATCCTTCCATGGGTCAGTACTGCAGTG
>JAPSES010117437.1:0-16928 GCA_029822895.1 Maxillicosta whitleyi | reverse complement strand
ATAGATAGATAGATAGATAGATAGATAGATAGATAGATAGATAGATAGATAGATAGATAGATAGATAGATCGATCAGTTCCTGGTCCAGAACAGGTTCCTGGTCCTAGTCCATCCTGGTTTAGTTCATGAAGTTGTCAGTTTATTTCTCTCCATTATCAGTGTTTGATCCGTGGGTGAGTCCACGGGTGAGTTAACTAAATGTCCCCCCTCCCCCTGAATCAACGGATTCTTTACGTATTTAACCAGAATTTTGTGGTAAATGAATTCCTGGGAAATGCGTGTCTGTGCGCTCTGCTCCAGGGGCGGAACCGGTCTCCCCTTCCACATCTACTCTGCTTTCTTTCCACTTCACTCCTGTGGTTCCGACCTGTGCACAGCCCGTCATGTTCAGTGAGTGTTTTCTGTTTACGTGAAAGGTCCGAAAAGCGGCGGAGATGTCTGGAAACATCAGTTGCGCGGACATCAACATCAGCTTTACGCACACCTTCCTGCCGCCGGTGTTCGCCGCCGTGTTCGTGGTCGGGACCACAGCCAACGCATGGGGTCTGAGGAGCCTGTACCACAGCTGGGGGAAGATCGGCAGCATCAACGTGTTCATGCTGAACCTGGGGGTGGCCGACCTGCTGTACCTGTCCATGCTGCCCTTCCTCTTCCACTACTACTCCCACGACAGCCGCTGGATCTTTGGACAGACCTTCTGCAAAGTGACCCGGTTCTGCTTCAACGTCAACCTTTACGGCAGCATCGGCTTCCTCACGTGCATCAGCGTCTACAGGTACCTGGGCATCGTGCACCCCATGAGGGTGATGGGGAGGATCCACACCGGGCACTCTGTGTCCGTGGCCGTGCTGGTCTGGGTCCTGGTTTTCATCCAGATCCTGCCAGACCTGTTCTTCGATAAGAACGATGAGACCGACCCGAACAAAACCGAGGCCTGTTTCGACACCACCTCGGACCAGCAGGTGGACCGGTACCAGCTCTACAGCGTGGGCTGGTCCGTGACGGGCTTCGCCGTGCCCCTGGTCATAATCTTGTCCTGTTATGGTCACGTGGTCTACGTCCTGGCCACCAACGCCAACATCAACCCTCTGCTGAAACAGCGCTGTCTGAAGCTGGTGCTCATCCTGCTCATCCTCTTCTCAGTCTGCTTCATCCCGTACCACGTGTTACGGAACATCAACCTGGAGACCCGGATTCTAAAACGGGACGGGGTCTGCTACCCCAGCTTCAGGGGGGTCTACATCGCCCACCAGGTGGGCCGGTGCTTGGCCTGCCTGAACAGCGCCTTAAACCCGCTCATCTACATCGTTGGAAATGACGAGTTCCTCCACAAGCTGCACCATGTGGGTCAGCGGGTCCGGGTCTCGGCGGTGTCCTGGAGGGACTTAGTCCAGTACCGTAAACCCCCCATGGTGGAAGACTCCCCGAACAGGACTCCAGCCAACTCTGACAACACCCAAGACTAGAACCGGACCAGGGGTCGAACAGAAACCCCATAATTATCATGATATCAGTTCATGTCACATTATAAACTCAGTTTTAAATGAAGTCGCAATAATTTTCCTTTCATCGGCAGCTGCGATTATCACCACTGATACACACATTTTTAGCTCCCCCCCCCCCCCCATCTTTTTCGTTTTCTTTATGCTGCATCTTCATCATTTACGTCTGATCAATTTTTAAAACATTAAAATAAAAATGAATAAGATAAGCACAGAATTGTAACTATTACCATATTTTGGTTTCATTTGGCTAATCATGTTTTTGTTTTTTTTGTTTTTTTTACTAATTCAAACTCAGACATTGGTTGAAGTGATTGATCTCTGACATGAACATCATTATTGCTGAGATCCATCATACACAGCAGCAGCAGGTGGGAAAATGTGACTCTGCTTCTGTTCCAGCATCATTGTTTCAGTTTGACTGAACATTATTGACTGAAGGAAACTGTGATTTGACCTGGTTTCAAGACGGGAAGCTCATGACGTTATTGAAACTACCGATTAATGGAATCCACATCCTTTGACCCCCCCCAGAGGGATGTACCAAAAAGTGACTTCATGGTGTTTGTGTCGAACTCGGGTATCTGGTCATTTTAATTTAGTAGCATCCACATTGACTCAATTAAAGTCAGTTTATCATAGTATTATTAAAAGAACTGTACAATACACTGTAAAACTATGTAATTACACTGTATATTTTTGTATATTCATAAATATAACTTGATTATTTTTTCACTGAGTTGTTCTGAAATCATTTGTAAATAATCTCACCTCCTTGCCTCTAAATGTATAGTATTTGTAAAAATGCATAAATAAATTAAAAAAGCAGAAGGATGTCATAATTTCATATGTTTGATGTGAAAGTCTGCTTCAGCTCATATGGTGGATGGACGATGTCAACACTGACTCACTTTTTTTGATGACTGAATATATAAATTATAACGTCACTATAAATGTGAATAAAGAGAAGCAACTGAAAGTGAAATCCATCAGTGATGTTTTTACTGACAGATGATTTGTGATGGAATTTCCCTGTTGGACCTTTGTCAGAGTTCCAACCATTTGTTATGTTTCCACAGTTCAGGTAAATGACGCCTGATCCACATAAAGAAAGTAAAACCTACGCCATTATCATAAAATGCAGGAAACCTCACAATTAACCCTTTAAGGACCACCATTATAACAGGCCAAGATTTATTTATGTTGTTTTTAAGAATGTAAGACTTTTTTTTCTTTGCCAATTCTTTCACACATTTTTTTTTTTTTAGGAAGATTTACATTTTAATATATGGCCAATAATTATCAGTATTATATTAAATAAATGCTTGAAACAGTTATAGTAAAAACTATTTTAAAAAATCATATCTGTTATGAAACATTGCATATGTTTAGAATAAAACTTTGAGATTATAGAAAGTAACTTTTACACAATTTATAGTGGCCTGCTACTTGGATCAAACAGTTTGGACATGTTAATTCATTTGATACAGCATTTTTTTTTTTATTATTATCATTTTGCAAATTGTCTATTCTATAAATGTGCAAAAACTTCAACAGCAGTGGAACATTAATAAAAAAAAAATATATCATTATCAGTTTATCATTGGCCATGACTGTCTTGTTGCTTTCTGCCATGTTGAAAAGTTCATTTTCATCTCAGTTCTCCAGGGGAAAATATGAAGCGAGGGAGCGTTCATGTGTAATTTTTAAGTTCTTAACTAGTATTTACCACCATTACTATAGCACATGAAGGCAGCATAAGCCTCAACCAAAAGCTCCACAATAAAAAAAATTACAAGTTTAGACAAAGAAGTGTGATTTTAATGCCACAACTCAGTTCTCCACAAACAAAGTCACTGTTTTACAAAGAAACTGTCCTAGATTTAATGAATATGACTCATTTATAGAAAAACAAACCCAAAACACCCAGTTTACACCTGTTCTAGAATGTGAATGGACTGAACCAGGTCCGTTTCCAGACCTGGTCCAGCTCTATGGAGTCTAGACATAGACTTGGATGTGAGTAATCATCATGTCCTGTTCCTCCACGTCCCTGATGGGTGGACAGTAAACGCCTCATTAGTCCAGAGCTGCTGTTGTCATTTGGCTGTAATGTGAATATTCTCAGATGGGTGGATCTAAATGTTTGCCACCCAGTTTCAGTCGATCTAATTCAAAATATACGTATATGATGCATAAAAAACAGGTCATGATGACTGAGAACTGCAGTGTCGGAGTGACAGTGAATGTAGCTGTGTGTCTGGATGGGACGGCTTTGGCTTTGTTTAGTCAGAGTAATTTATGTTTTAGGAACAGATTAAATCAGACTCAAACTAAATATTGACCAGTGTTTAGAAGTGTCTCCGCATTGGCTGGAGATAAAAAACATCTCTGAAACGTCTCCAAATTTCTCATCAGCCATCCAACATGGAAAAAGCACAAGTCTCACACAATAACACAGTAAATAATTTGTTCTGGACACATTTTAAACCAAGTCTAATGTCGTATGGAAACACCAAGATGCATAAAACCCTTATTTTGCACAAATGTAGTTGCGATAGTCATCATTTGTTTCATCTTTTTCAGTAATTTAATCACTGACCTATTTTTTTTTTTTTTTTTAAATAGATTTTATATATTTGTCAAATAATTTCGTCCAGAATAGATTAGATGTAACTTAATTGATCACTCAATTAAGGTTCAACAAACAGCACAAAACCAAATATACACATATAAGAAATATTGTATGACAAAAAAAGGAAATAAAATAGTAATATCAATATCATTAAAATGAGTAGTGAAAAACAGAAAAACTGCAAATTAGAAAGTACTAGAAGAAATGAATAATAAAGTGGTAATAATAAAAAAAAAAAACTCATTAAAAACTAATTGTGTTGTTACAGTATTGGCAGTATAATGTGTATGTATATATATATATATATATTCCTCAACAGCCACATCCTCGAGCTCCCAAAGACATCAATTAGATTAGAAAAGAGATTTTGGTCCAAATTTTTCATTTGTTTAAAAATGTGATATGATTCACAATAACATACAGTACAAAGGGATGCAGTAATATCAGATCTGCTGGAGGTGCTTTTTCCATGCAGGTGTTAATGTCCATCCATGTCATTGACACTGAGGTGGTAGTAAACATGTCTATGAAACTGTCACCAGGGTGCGAAGACGCTTCTGCAAGAAAATCACCTGATACATATTGAACTACAAGAACAGATCAGAGTGAAACTAAACCATTTTAATCTAAACTATTCTGGAATGAATCTGAAACAACTCAGTTCTTTTCTGATTCTCTAAAGACTCTGGATGAGCACCAACACATGGAAAATTAAACCTAGAACAAAAAATAATAATAATGCATATTAACCAATGTGGGTGTTAATCACTGACATACCCCAGAATAAAAAAAATAATGTAGAATACTGAAAAAAAAATCAAACAAACGAGCATTGTTTTGTGTGAAAAATATTATTTGTGGCATTTAAAAGTTATTGAGTATTTTTTTTATGACTCAAGTTAATGAAATACAAAGTTTTTTTTTATGGTCCTGTGTTGATTTTGTGCTTTTGGTGACTAGGAAGGACCTGTTACTTTTCAAATGAGGCGTCATTTTCCACTTTTCCACAGGGTTTTGGTTAATAAGCTAAAGGGGAAAATTAACATTCATTTGGTAGAAGGAACAGGTTAAATGGGAGCAGAACTCGAGCTACAGACCCAACCATCAGACTGTCAACAGGAATTTTTAATGATTAAACCAAACTGAAAGTGGGATTCAAACCTCGGTTCTGGTCATGTGACTCATTAATCTACCAATCTCCAGATCCTATCAGCAGGACGTTTGTCTGCCGCTATGAAAAACACTAAAGAAACACGGGTTTGTTCCATATTTTATGGCATTAGTTCTGTCCAGAGTTATAAATGTGTCACTAATAAACAGTGTAGTAGGTGTAAAGTTCAGCTCAACTGGTGGATAATTATTTCAGTGCTGGTGTTTGTTCTGTCCGATCACAGTGGATGTCAGTCAGATCTGCAGAGGGGAATGTAAACATCTGTTGACTTCCCTGATGTCAGCGATATTCATCTGTCCTGTGTTAACTTCACAAAAAGCAGAAAAATGTGAGGAGTCCGAGTCTGTCGTTGACTTCAGTGATCCATGTCAGACACTGTAAGGTTCCACATATATAATAATAATAATAATAACTTAATAACCTGTAAATAATGACAATTTTAAAAATGTCTGTTTTAGTGCAAAAAAACCCCCAAACAAACATTAAATTTGGAAAATAGTTGCATTTATACAATATCAAAATAAAAATAGTTTATGTAAAATTTTCATATTGTAATTTTTTTTTTTTCACATCAATCCAATAAGAGCATTTGCTGTCATTATTTATAAGTTATGCTATTATTTTATTTTGCATCATATATGATGAATGTGGAACATGTTGTTCTGAATGTGGAACCTGATCTAAAACCAGATCAACAGCCTGGCAATTTTTGCACTTTATAAATTCATCCCATGTGCTGGAGTGGACTCTTTGCAGAGTAGGTTTTGGCCCATGGGCTGCATGTTCGACACCTTTGATCTACAGTGAGCTACAGTAATACTGAAGGATGTGTAACAACATGCCAACTAGGTGTAGGGAACCCAAAAAACATACAGGTGTGGTTAAAGATTTCAGTCAACTACTGAACTCAGAACGTGTTCGGATATGTTATTAGTGGAAAAGGCCAGTAATGAGTGGTTCTGTAGAACTGGTCCTGCTGGACAAATCCTGTCCTCCTCCATCATAATCATATGTACAATGGAGCAGGAAGGCAGGCCGAAGCCACGGAGCCGTGTCCTGATAAACACTCACAGACTAAGCCCTGGGAATGTTTCAGTGAATGACTTATTAGATCCATGACCTGCTCTGCCCTGATAAAGCACACATGATCTCTGAGCTCATTAGCAATAATGAATAATAATATCTGTCTTGAGGCTTCCTCTGCCCGGAAAATCAGAGTAGGAACTTTATATAAACAGGAACCAGAAACACAATGAATATCTACATTCTGACTCAACATTCCACCGGCTCATTCAACTGTGCACAAGCGGGTTTTGTTTGGATTGACGGGTAATTAAAGCCCTGGCAGGACAAGCTTCAAAAAAGTGAAAGGATTATGTGTAGATTAATCTTAAAACTAAAACTGGCACCAAAAAGTGACAACAAATATCAGATTTTATGGGTCGCGTGTAAGTGTACATCAAAGCCGTACCATACTGAACCGTACAACACTTCAGGGGAGTCAAACATTTGGCCCATGGGCCCAAAACCGTACTGCAAAATGTGGAATAAGTTTGTGAAATGTAAAAATTACACTGAAATTATTAACTGTCAAAGTGGTCGAATCATTTTCGTTCAGGGGTCACTTACAGACCAATAGGATTTCATGGGTCAGACCAGAAAGATAACAACACAGTCAATAAGTAATGACAAATCCAAAGTTTTCTTTGTTTTACAGAAGCTTTTTTTAAATTTATTTTTATTTATATATTTATTAAGATTATTATGTTATTACTTTATTAGTCTGATCCACTTTAGATCATATTGGTCTGAGTGTGGAACCTGAACAGACATGACTGACACCCCAGACCTTGACTTTAGAACAGGTAGAAACCTCCATCAGGTCCAGACCCACAGAAAAGCCTCTTAGACCCAAACCCTAAACTCAAAAAGTCTCATTTTGTCTTGAATAAGCAACATTTGCCCTATTCTTGCCAGTTACAGAAATATTTTAATCAAGTCCTTTTATTATACTGTGAATGATCCATGGTGCTTCACAGCAACATGTTAAAACAAGTCCTCAGATTTTAAAGAATGTGAAAGGATCTTGGACCCAAATCCTAGGGCTTTCCAACCAGATGCACTTCTACAAACTCCTTCTGCTCCTTCTTCACTTCCAATTTGTCTGATTTCATCCAAAGATCACATGAAAAGTGATGGAAAAGTAATGAAATTGATGACTATTTAACAGCATTACTAGAGCAATGATGTAAATCTTGACATTTGACCTTGACAAACTAAACTTGATACACATATCAGGTCCAGAAGCACAAAACACAACAACAGGAAGTGCACCATTTTGGTTTGACTCATGACAATGTTTGATTAAACCATTCTTTCACCATGGAATAAAATTGGCTTCTATTGTGTTATTTTCCTTCCACAGAAGGACACATACATGGACAAATGAGACTAGAATGTATGAGGATTTGTAAACACATGTCTAGAGGTGCCAAGGTTTTTTTTTTTGCAGCAGCATCTAGAGGCCGCAGTTGGTATTACACTATAATAAACAGTTCTACGCCCTCCCCATGTTACAGACAAAATGATATTTATCTTCTCTGAATAACATCCACTGATTATTTAACACTCCCATATTTGCTGTGTACATCTCACAGTTCAACTGTGTCACCAACACTGCTGACTTTGGTGCAGAAGGTTGTCAGCTTGAATCCCAGGTGGGCCCTTAGGCAAGGCCCTTTATGCTATACATGCCTAGACCTTGTAAGTTGCTTTGGATAAAAGTGTCAGCCCAATGTAATGTAATGAATTTCAATTTTTTTTAAAAATGGAAAAATTGGGGTGTTCTAAAACTTTTGAGCAGTAGTGTATCTATAAACATAATGTATGCGTGTATAAATCTACATATAAATATCACACACATACACACTAATAGCTACAATACAATAGTAAAATAGAACATCAAAAACATGATATAGACACGATTTGATGCAGTACTACACTATTAACTGACCCAGTAATTAAAACAATCATACATTTTGATAAACTATGTCTTCAAAACACTCACATATATGTGTTAGTGATAAACAATATTGTATGAATATATACCGAGATTCTGCAGAATGAGAGGTTTTATTTTTGATACTTTAAAGTACATACTATTAAAAATACATCATTACTGAAGGACTGTGGAAGAGTTTTAACATAAGTGGTAGACATCGTGTTTTATGGAGTTGAAACGGCTGCAGATCTCCTGAAGTAGATCTTCATTCTGGTTTTGTTCAATGTTGTGCAAACACCGGTGATGATGTAATGACGCTTTGTATGGACAGAATAAGGGAAGTGCAGTAAAATCTCACCAAATGTGCAGCGCCATTCACTTTTTTGAGACCATTTCCCCACAAACAGAATATTCTAGAGTTGTTCAACATACTGTGAATCACATCAGAGAACGGCTCATTCCATTCCTTTCACGTCCTTTTGCCTTTATGGTGTCTGAGGAGCCAGAACAAAAACACAATGTCATTATACGTAAATATTCACATCTGGCTGGTTCTCTGTAAACACTGTTTCATCTGAATTAATGATATACAGGGAACACCAAGAGGTGCTGCATCGATGCAGTCGAGGAAAAGTTAACTCTGCACAAAAACATAACATTTACTCATCAGGTCTTTGTGTCTTGTAATATTTATTGGGAGCAGTTTCTCAACCATAGAGGTCCTTCTGATCACCCAAAGCACATAATCTGCACAGAGCTGCACTCATGTCAAAATGTTTTTCAGTTTGTTTTTAACTTTTTTTCTGTATTTCATCAAATTAAGCCATAAAAAAATAGCAAATACTCAATAACTGTCACATTTTTAATAGAACTGACTGTGATGGAGTTCCCACTGAGGCAGGTTCAGAGCAGCTGCAGAGTCTGGTTGTGGAGGTGTGGGTGGAGTTCCCCCTGTGGTCCACATTCAGCTGAGCCTGTGTGGTCCATTCTGTCGTCATCCAAGGTCACTGGAACATATTAAGAAATGAATTCAACTGTAAATATGAGCCAGTGCCCAGTGGTTTACATCCAAAACAAACAAGTAACATCTACATTTACTTCAGACCTGCTTCTGATATATGATATTTTACAGTTTGTTTGTTTTTTATTCATTAAACCTTCATTTTTAAAGTGGAATTAAGTTGAAGTCTAGCATTTAAAAAAAAATATGGACAATGTCCATTTGATTCTCGCTGTGCAGTTTGTGAGACATAACAAAAAGCTTGAGCAATTGAAGAAGAACTGCAACGGATGACCATGTCATCAGCATAAACGTAATACATGGAATTTTACAGGTCTGTGCCCTGTGCCTAACCCCTGTGGTTCTCCTTTTTCACTCCGTGTATGTCTGACTGGACTCTGACGACAAACACATCTTCGACATCAGCTTTCTCAACTGATTTCTGATGACAAATCAGGCGTTTCATCTGTTTCTATCGGCTTTTTCAATTTGTGGATTAAAAAAAAACAACAACTACACATTAGAAATGGCCAACAATGCATTTACTTTCACCTTCGTTTTGTTGGTTTCCTGTTGTTCACTTTCATCGTCAATGCAGTTTAGAGCTGAATTTGTTATTTTATTTATTTAGCTTCTATGGTAACAGAATGAAAACTCCTAGAAATTTTTTTTACCGCTTTCTTTAAATTCCTAAAAAATTCAAGTTTCAATGCATTCTACAGGTTTATATATTGAAAATTAAGGCATTACGCCACTGGAGGCTGTGATTTACAGTGATATTAATGCACATTAGAGGTGAAATTTTATGACTATGACACCAATAAAATCTCTGTTCAACATCAGAATACATATATACAGGATGGAAAGTAAATAAAAGTGCTTAACACTGGATGTTTTCAATGACAATATGCATCTTAAAGACATAAAAATATTATATTGTCATATTCAAATACAAAGGATATATGGATCAGATCCAGGTCCTAAAACTAAACCGGATCCATGACCTCGTTTTGCTTCCACATGAAATCACATTAAACTTCAATAAACTGAACGTGTGGTCGGTTTGTTCAGTTTTTCTGTATCTGTGTTGAATCAGATCATAAACGTCACACTGATGTTTAGATGGGATTCATGGATGCATTTAGTGTCATTTAGTTTGAACATTTAACTGGTTTTAAACATTATTTTGCTTCAGGAACCATAAATGAACTGTGTGATGTTTCTTTGTGCATTGATAAGACATGAAATCATTTGATACTTCATCAATATTCTCTGAAATTAAACAAACTCCCTGAATTAAAACACATCAATTTTCTGTTAAGTCTGGAAATGTTGATTGGGTTTTTTTTTTTTTTTTTTTGATGTTCTGGTTAAGGTTTAATTAAAGCTTCTACATTTGCACTTCTTTAATGGTTTAATTTTAAGTTTAAAAAAAAAAAAGAATAAAATGTCACAATAAAGTATAAATATATAATAATATAAACCAAAAACAATGCTACATCACTTTCCAATCACTTACTGCATTCAATACTGGATGTTCAGTTCATTGTGGTTCATTTTTAGGCAATTTTTATTTTATTTTAAATGTAATATTTTAATTTATTCCTACAAATTCAATGAATTAAAGCTCTGAGAAACAGGTTTATTTAAATATTTCTAGTATTACACAACAGAATATTATTAAATTATTAAGTCTCATTTTCCTCAACGTTTTACTTCCTCTCTGTCACCGTTCACAACATTGACATCAATGATAAAAATAGACCAGAATAAATGAAAGAAGTGTAAGGAAACCACTTTTTAACCAAGTTTTATGTTTTAAACATTAAAATATCTTTTAACTTCATTTAGTCATGAAGTATGCATTTAAAAAAAAAAATAGGTAATAAATCAATTAAAGTGAAATCAGGGACTTAATGTGACATGAACTGTATTTATTTATATTCTAAGAAATAATTCACTCTAGTATCAGTTTAACAAAACATAATCCACATTTATGTGTATTTTCGAGTGTTTCTATATCAGCGCACATTAAAGGAGAAAAAGATTTAGTTCAGTTTGTAAAGCTGTAAAATGATAGTGATAATTTGAAGTTTTCTATTGATTTGTCTCCACCTGGTGGTTGAAGACAAAATAACAACAGACTGATGCTCTGCTCATGATGTACCAACAGATATTAATAAACCCATATGTGATTAATTATTAATAATAATAAAAAAAAAAAAACAATCAGCAAAGAGAATCATGAGGAATCTAGGTTTTTCAAAAGGAGAGATGCACAAAAAACTGCACAAAACTCATCATCTCACCAATTATTTACATGTATTTTAAGGACATGTGGATCAACAGGTATTAAACAGTTACTTCAGTAGATGGTTTTAGTTACTGGTGACTATGATCTACCATATTATTAATATTTTCCATATAATAAATGTTAGGTGGTTTAATATTCTAGTATTCTTTGATGTATTCTTCCAGTGTTCAACTGGTAGATTTATCCTGTTTCTATATTCAGTTTATAGATGCATAACAGGTCTGCTCTGACAGCGTTGGTGTCCCATCAGCCTCGTGCTCATGTTTCTCCACATCTGTTGACCATCAGACTTTTCATCTGGATCTGAAAAGCGTTTCTGCAGAAATTTAGCGACGTATAAACACCAGTGAGTCGGCCATCTGTGAATTAAAACACAGTGGTTTCTATGAACTGGACGAAGAGTTCATGGAGTCACAGATGACGTTCATATAATTTCTAGTGTCCCTGTATTTCAGCATCATGTTCTATGTGAATCAATCCTCAGCTGAACTTTTGAGGTTGTCAGGTTCTGTGTTTATGTAGAAGTGGGCGGGACTTTCACTGGAGAACTCAACAAATTAAAAGTCCATATATGACTTCTATCACTGAACAGGAGCTATATTGATATCTGTAACTATTTACATGTTAAAAACCATCAAAATATGGACTGTTAGAAGGAAATAAACATTTATAATATTTCAAAAAATGTGAAAAAAACACCCTGGAACCTGTAAACAACATTTGTAGACATTGCTGAGGAAGATGCATAATCTTTTTTTTTTTTAATAAATCTGACCAGTAGTTTCTGAGATGTTTTCATAATGTAATGCTACTTTTTTCACATTTAAAGAGAAACACTTGGACTATTATTTACAGGTTATCGTGTTACTATTTTTACTGGTCTGATCCACTTTAAATCTAATTAGACTGAATGTATATCCTGAAGTGAAATGAGTTTGACAGCTCTGGTTTAGAGTTAAGTTAAATAGTAAAAACATTTAGATTCATTGTAAAACTGTTGGACAAATAGAATAAAGGAAACACTGCAGCGTCACAGATGGAACATGTCAGAGTTTACTTCACAGACACACTGGACTAACACTGGAATAATGAAAATAGACAAAAATAAAATAAATAATTAAAAAAAAAAATCATTAAAAAATCTAAATAAATAAAGGACAAAATTATGCTTTAGATCAGGGGTGTCAAACATACGGCCCGGGGGCCAAAAGCGGCCCGCCATAGGGTCTAATCCAGCCAACAGGATAAATTAGTAAAATAGAAAAATTATACTGAAGATATTAATGATCAGAGACAGATAAAACACTATCATAATAACCTATAAATAATGAAAAACTCTTTTTTTCCTCTTTATTTTAGTGTAAAAAAAATGTTTACATTTACAGATTAGCCTTTTGCAAAAACTACAGCAACCAGAAATGTGTCAAGAGAATTAGATGTAATTGTTCCAATATTCTACCTCTTATTAAATATTTTGTGTATTTGTAGATTCACTGTAATCTGTACATTATAATGAACATGTGAAAATGAGGAACTGAGGCCAAGTAATGGCATCAATTGGAAAAATTGCACTTTTTTTCTTAATAAATTTATTTTACTGTTTTCATGCTAAAACATAGCAATTACACGTATAATTGTGGCATTGATATCATTTATATATTATTATGTTATTATTTTAATGATCTGGCCCACTTCAGGTCGTATTGGACTGTATGTGGCCCCTGAACTAACATGAGTTTGACCCCCCTGCTTTAGATAAAAGTGTAAATCTACTGTCTATGATTGTGACCAGACCAGATGCGTTGTTTGTCCAGGGGGCGTGGCTTCTCCAGGAGGCTTTGCTGCAGCTGGTGCAGGTCAAAGTCCACAAGAGCAGGTAATTAAATGAAGGCGAGTGTTTCTCTGCCAAGTCTCACACCGAGACGTTCAGTGGCACAAGAAAGATGTGACCTTTGGCCCAGAGCTTGTGTTTGAACTGAGCGAAGGCTGAAACGGAAGCGTCACTTTCTTTCATAATGGCAATGTGCTGAGCAGTGACAACACAAGAACCCGATGGACCGGCGATGGCGCGCTGAGACTCTCGTCCAGGTCATGGTGATTGTTTTCCACTGCAGAGGTAAGAGTGCACACTGCTGTTCAGTTTTCAGGTTTGGTATCGTCATTTCATGCACAATTCATTATTGTACTTTAGTAGAGCTCTCAATTATCTGTGTTTTGAAATATTAATTTGCGATTCATATCTGATAAGTTATCTGGACTTTGTGATCAGAATTGTTTGTTTTTATTTTGAGTCATTGGTATCGTGGAAGAGCCACTCCTACTAAGCAATGTGTTCTTAAACGCCACACGAGGGATTTGGAAAACCAGCAGCAGTTGATATTTTATTGTTATTTTGGATTTTCTCTTAGGTTTAAACTGTATCTTGTTGGTTATTTCAACTCTTATTGTGATATTTATGTTGACAATTCATGGTAGAATTGTCTTTTTCCAACACGTTTACTTCAGTTTTTTGTATCTTAAGGCTGTGCACATATTTCCTGTATTTTCCATCTATGTATCTGGAGAAAAGAGAATGTGAAATAAATATGTATGATCACTTCAACTCTAAAAAACAATGCAAATAAAAGTGGAAATAGACATTTACACAGGACTGCAGAACTTCAGTTGGTTGATTGGTTTAGTTCACAGGTGTAAAACATAAAGTTCATGGTCAAAACCGGCCCGCCAAAGAGTCCAATCCCTCCCATGGGGTGAATTTGTAAAATGTAACAATTTCCCTAAAGATATTAACAATAAATAATTTTTTTTCCCACGTTCCACATTAAACCCAATTCAATTGCAAGTGGATCAGTCCAGTAAATTATCACAATAACCAATAAATGACAACTACAATTTTTCTTTGTTTTAGTGTTTAAAAAAAAAAAAAGAAGTAAAACTACATGAAAATGTTTACATTTATAAACTATCCTTTAACAATAAATGTGAATAACTGGAACAAATATGAACAAACTGATATGTCTTAAGAATTTAGTGTTATTGTACCAACATTTGTAGATTCACTGTGATCTGGAAGTCATAACGTACATGTGTTAATGATAAACTGAGGCAGAATATTGTTAAAAATTCACTTATTTTTGTTAATAATTTTCAGTTTGCTCATGTTATTCATGTTCTTAATGGATATTTTGTAGATGTAAATATTTTCTTTATGCAATTTTACTTATTTTTCTTTTTACTGTAAATCATAAAGGAAAGTTTGTAGTTATTATTTATAAGTTATTCTGTTATTATTTTACTGGTCTGATCCACTTTAGATCATATTGGTCTGAATGTGGAACCTAAACTAACGTGACTTTAACAGCCCTGGTTTAGTTGGAATGGTTTCATGCATTTTCTCATTATATTACTATGACATGGAAACATCTGACCTTTGTATTCCAGGCTGTTTCTCTGACTCCACAAAGCACCTCAGTGTCTTAATGGGTTCTGATGTGACTCTGAGCTGTCGATCTGACAAACTACCCAAACTACTGGACTGGAGAACTCTGACTGTCGAGTGGAAAATGGTGGATAAACATTCGACCAAGAAAACAATGTACACGTTTGTAGATGGGACGGCACATGTGACCAGAGAAGGAGCTGTAGTGGATGAACTGAACCTGCTGCGAGGCGACGTGTCTCTGCAGCTTCGTAATGTGACTCTGGCGGATGACGGCGAATACACCTGCAGGATCATCACGCCGGTGGTTGACACCTTCTACACCACCCTGGAGGTCCTGGGTACCCATCCATTTAATCCTATTCAGTATGGTTCAATGGGTCACACACTGATCCAGAAGCAGGAGGGAATATCTCATTTTTTTCAGTAAATGAAATTAACAAAAGGAGAATAGAAAAAAAAACCTAACCCTAAAAAAACACATTCTTTAAACCCCCATTATCCCTTCTATCCACTGCATTCTGTGTCTCCCATCTTCTGTTTGTCCTCCAGCTCAGCCTTCAGTCTCACTTCCAGAGGAGGTGGCGGTTCCAGAAGGAGAGGAGAAGATGATACAGTGTGACATCCGAGGTTTCTACCCACAGAAACTGATGGTGACGTGGTTCATCCAAAACACCTCCCACACCGTCCACGCTGGTGTCAACAAGCTCTACAGAGTCTGCACCGAAATGGCGGCACACAACTCCGATGGCACGTACAGCATTCGCAGCGGCATTACCCTTCCCTCTTCAGCCATGGAAAACAGAGAGGTTCGACTCATCTGCCAAGTGGAACACCAGACCTACAGCAGCCCTTACAGAAGAACTGTAACTCTGACTGTTCAAGGTGCACTTTCAGTATTAGTTCTTTATTTTATCTGTATTTCTTGTGTTAGAATCACTGATTAAACTGAATATGTTTCCCTGTAGCTCCATCCCAGCTTCAGTTCAGCGTCATCAATCTCATCGCCATCACTAGCTTTGTCAGTTTGCTGCTCGTTGTCTCAGTCATCGGAGGAGCTCTGCTTGTCTACAGATATTTTTGTAGAAAGGCGAAGTGGGACGGTGGGTAACATGATGAGGATCTACACAAATCATAAAGTTCAAGCACAGTTTCCCAAGTCAGATTTTGGCTAAGTGTATTTTTCATATCATCATTATCGGGTGGAAACCTGTTATGTCCAAAATGGTTATTTTTCAGGAAACTGGAAAAACAATGTATAGTATAAATAACTGGGGCAGCTGTGGCTAAGGAGGTATAGGTCATCCAATAACCAAAGGGGTGGTGGTTCAACTCCCGCACTGTCCTAGTAATGTGCTGTTGCGTCCTTGAGCAAGACACTGCATCCACCTTGCCTCCAGTTTATGAATGTTTGGTAGTGGTGGGAGGGGCCGTATGGTGTGAATTGGCAGCCATGCTTCCATCAGCCTGCCTCAGGGCAGCACATAGTTCACCACCACCAGAGTGTGAAAGTGACAGTGAATGAATAACACATCACTAATGAAAAGCGCTATAGAAATGTAATCCAGTATTAGTATTATTATTATTATTATTATTATTAATAAATTAAAGGACTTAAGAAATTTAGTCACAAGCCATCTTCACCATTTTACATTAGTTAAATATTTCAAAAATTGTCAGGCTAACATGAAGACTGAGCAATAGAAATGATTTATGACAAACAAACAAACAAAAAAAGACCAAAAATGGGCTTGCGAGGTTTCCACCCGACACTGACAATATCTTATCTAAAAGACTTTTTGTTTGTTTTATTTGTTGTTTTTTTTCTGGGGTGGTGGTGGGGGGGGGGGCAAACTTGTTCACAC
>JAPSES010117394.1:0-16930 GCA_029822895.1 Maxillicosta whitleyi | reverse complement strand
ACTGAAAGCATTAAAATACATATTACATTAAAGTGACACATTTTCTATGTTAATAATTGAGTTTAAATAAAAATTAAAGTAAAATTCGGACAAGTAGTTCTGGTTTCGGACAAGTGAAAGCTGACAGCCACTTGTCCGACAGACAAGTGGTTGAAAATTTCAATGTCAAGCCCTGATGTAGGTAGAAAGTTTATACTATTCAGTTAGCGGGTCCGCCCACATAATTCTGGCTCTGCCTTTGGGGCCGATTTGCTTCGAGTCCAGCCTGTGCACGTGTGAAACAACTGTAGCAACCTAGGTGTCGCTGTGAGTAAGGGGGATGGCAGCGTACCGCCAGGCATGCTTGGTTCTATGTTTGGCGGTTGTTCGGGGTCATATTGAGTAAGTTACGTTGTGTTGTTTAAGTAAATATTTAATTCTTATCTTGTTTATTTATGTTATAGTTAATTATTTTATTTTATGTATGTGTTGAATGGAACTGTGACCCAGACAGATGTGAGCCGCTAAGGGCTGCTTCCTGAAATGAGTGTTGAAAAGTATGCTTGCTTCAGGGTATATCCGAAGCTGTCAAAAGAAAAGAGGAAAGAAGAAACTGTCAGTTTCATCTGTTCACTCACTGTTCGCCACACTTTTTCACATTTGATCCGGGCAAACATTTACAGTCAAAATGTCTCTACACTGTACTGAAAATAAGCAATATTTTACCGTCACAGGCCGCTATGCCACTTTTCACTAACTAGGACACTGCTTAACCTGTTGAACAGCATGACAACTGCGGCACAGGTAACGCGTCTGTCCATCTCCATGGTAATGGTTCCTTCCAAGATAAGATAGTGGGGGCATCACACTTGTTCGGTGTCACTTTTATGCCCTCCCCCTTAATCAGGAGTGCCCCCCAAAGCTGCGAGTGGAACTCCATTTGTAGTGAAGTGGAAGTGAGTAGAAGTGAGATCTGATTAAATAGCGTCCGGAATGCCGGATCCCAATTAAATAGCTACCGGATCCAACGCTGGAGGTTCCGGATCATGTTCCGGCTTAAATTAAGCCCTGGCTGGGCCTTGAGGCCCTCTTTTCCAGTCCCTGATCCTTGGATGGGGTATGGTTGCGGTTGCATGGCTGTGTTCACCTCAATGAGTTAATACTGATTTTAATACTGACTATAAGTTGTTAGTTTATGATACCTGTGGTGGCTCTTCAGTTTTCATACTCTTTCTAGCCACAGGCCTACTACATATGTGTCAGTTCCTCAAATCTGTATGCTTTGTAAGCTACTTTATCTGTAACTATACCACAAGATACAGCACTTCCCACTCCCTAATATTTCCAAGGATGACTTCAAAGTCTTATACCCTGTTTGTGTTCATCTGACAGGTCAGAGCTGACTTCTGAGAGGGCGAAGCTTTGTCTGTCAGTTTCTCACTTGTGCACAATAAAGGAAGGCCTGATTGACAACCAGTCCATTCCCCACAAATGTCTTTGTCACTTACACCTCCATGGCAAATGTCTTTTCCCTGCCGCCGTTGCTTTACTCTGATGCAGTCATTCTGTCACAGTAGATTTGTGTGAACAACTGCTGTTATGTGGATTTGTTACTAGTATTACTTGTGTTATTTATTCTGTTGGTGTTTATATTTTGTTCACGTTTTCTTCTCTTATCTCTCCTTTAACAGGTCTTATTTACTTTGTTTCATTGTAGTTTCTTTCTTTCCCAGTTTACTCAGTTCTGGTTCTAGTTATTGTTCCCATTATAATTATCACTATTGTTATTATTGTTATGGCGACTGGGTAGCTTAGTGGTTTACACCACTGGCTTTGGTGCAGAAGATGGTTCGAACCTCACTTGGGTAAGGCCCTTTACGCTATATATCCCTATACCTGTAGCCACAGTCCCAAGCCAGGGTAAATAAAGAGGGTTATGTCAGGAAGGGCATCCGACATAAAAACCTGTGCCAAATCAACATACGACTGAGATACACTGTGGTGACCCCTGAAGGGAAAAGCCGAAAGACACTTACTTTCTGTTGATATTCTCTTCTTCTCCTCTCCTGTCTCTTCATGTCAGATCCAGCATTGAAATGTGGTTTCAACAAAACTCATCATAAAGCCAGTAAAATATGAAGTTTCCCATGGCAAAGCAAATTTGTTCAGCTTCAAAAAGGAGTCAGACTACCATTCTGCTGTTAAGATGCTGGACAAGACAAGTTAAAAAAAAAAAAGAAGAAGAAGAAGATAGAAAAAAGACGACAAACCCTTACATCATCTGCAATTGACTGTTCTGTGAATTTGTCTACAGTGGTGTCAAGACAGGCAATATTTTTTCTATTTGTTGTCCTGTTTGAGGAAAAGTGAATAAAAGCAACCTTCATTGTCCCTAATGTAGAGAAAATAGAAAAAAAAAAAAAAGTCTTGTGGTCTATGGTCTCATGGTGATTCAGTCGCTGACTTTCAAAGTCCTCCCTGCAAACTAAGCCCTGAGCCCTCACAGACTTAACTGGTATCAGCTGTAAGTGACTGAGTGTGGAAGGGGTCAAGGGCACAAAAGGTATAAAGAGAAATGGGACAGCACTTGCAAACTTTCCTGTTCCCTTGACAACTGACAGCTGATCATGTTGTTGACACTTGCTGGTTTGGGGCTTTTTATTTTGCAATACTCACACGTTGCCACAGAAGCCGCTATCAGCAAGATTTCATTTTTCAAGTTCTTGCATTACAAGCTGGACAACAGGTTGGTACCCATAAGATATTTAATTTGATAATTGTGCAATATGTTTGTTAATATTTTCAAATGTGAAAAATATAATTTATATATTATATAAGAATATAAAATACATTTAAAATATGTACAAATGTGTTAGATGTTAAACATGCAATATTGGACAACACTGAAATTAATTTTAAAGAGTGTTTTATTTTTCTTAGTTGTTAATGTATTGTTTTTCTTTGTGCAGGATTACCAGCACTTCACATATGCCAGGCTTAACAGGCATGTGTCTGTCCTTAGAGTTTACATGGATCCAGAGGCCAACATGAAGCCTGATTTTAGGGTGTCCAGACAAGCCTTTAATGGCCTCCAGACAATTCTGGATGGGAGAAAAGATCATGGGTGGGGATACCATTTAGAAGTTTTAGTTTTTCTTTATTGGTTGGGGCATGGGGTGTCCTATCATGTCACAGCAAGGGCTTTCGACATCCCCAAATCAACAGTGTACAGAATGGTGCACAAGATTGCCTATGACATCCAGAGAAACAAACCCAAGGTGATCTCGTCCCTCCAGCCACTCCAGCAACAAATGCAGAAGCCAAAAGAAGACAAACCCTTATGCCATCAACCGAGTGACTGCTCTGTTCATTTGTCTACAATAGAGGCAATACTTTTCTGTTTGCCTGTTTGAGCGAAAGTGAAGAAGTGGCCTTAGTTGTCCCTGATATATCCATGAGATATGGCGAGCCCGTACTGCATGGATCTGAGGCTTTTCAAGAGACAACAGGAGCACAGTCTATGGCAGGGGTGTCAAACATTTGGCCTGGGGGCCAAAACCGGCCCGCCAAAGGGTCCAATCCGGGCTGCGAGAGGAATTGGTGAAATACTAATTACACTGAAGATATTGACTATCAAAAATGTTCAAGTAATTTTAGGTCAAACCAATAAAACACTATCATAATAACCTATAAATAATGAAAACCACATTTTTTCTCTTTTTTTTTTTTTAGTGTAAAAAAAAAAAATCAGTTAAATTACACAAAAATGTTTACATTTACAGATTAGCCTTTTACAAAAAATGTGAACAACCTGAACAAATTGGAACAACCATAAATGTCTCAACAGAATTAAGTGTAATTGTACCAATATTCTACCTGTTATTAAATATTTTGTGTATTTGTAGATCCACTGTGATCTGTAAGTTATAATGAACATGTGAAAATGAGGAACTGGGGCCAAATAATGGCATCAATTGTAAAGTTTTTTCTTATTAAATGTATTTTTGTACAAGTTTTTCTCATGTTTTTAAAGGATAGTTTGTAGATGTAAATATGTTAATGATACAATTTTACTTTTTTCACACTAAAACATAAGAAATTACACATAATTGTGGAACTGATATCATTTATATATTGTTATTACTTGAATAATCCAGCCCACTTCAACTCGCATTGGGCTGGATGTGAACCCTGAACTAACACGAGTTTAACACCCCTGGTCTATGGTCTTGTGGTGATTAGGACATTTCTGTTGTTGGAGTGATGAGTAGATCGTGTCAGTTCTGGGCACAGATAGCTTTCACACTGCACGATATCATACTGGAGTCCACACAGTCCTTACCCAGGCCAGGACTACCTTCTCAGCTGGACTCAGGTACGGTAACCATGCATGGAACAATTGTATTCACACTGATAAAATGAAGTGGACTTTGGGGTACACTGTCCTTGGATATGGACTCAGGTACAGAGTGTGAAAATGCCCCAAGTCACCTCCGTTTTCAGAGTGGTGAGTAGGTCACCTCCATTCTTGGGCAGAGATCACTTTCAAACTGCAAGATACCATACTGGAATCCATGCAGTCCATTCCCAGGACTATCTTCTCAGCTGGACTCAGGTATGGTACTCACCCACAAAATATTTGCATTCACATTGATGCAACTAAGCAGACTTTGGGATCCAATGGACTCAGGAACAGTGTGACAATATCCCTAATACAGCTATTCTCTAACCCTAATCCACAGCGGGGCAAAGTACGTATGGTGAAATGCCCCGAAAAAAAAGAAGTCCCAGTAAATGACTGCTAAAAAGTAAGGAGTGCAACTCTATGCAGCTGGCAGAAACCCCACACAGCTGTTTACCAAGTAAAAATAACAAGTAAACCAAGTCAAGCCTCAGGCTTCAGCTTCTTCCCTTTTCAGATACAAATTGTGTTAATTGTATGTTCTTTATATGTATGTGTTTTTGTACGCAACTGAAATAAAAAAAATATTTCAGGCAAATAACAGTGTAATTAATGCCATTGAAATGCACAGGGCAGAATAACATGTATATTTGGAGATATATTAAATTAATTGGTTTGGGGTTACCTTCATATTAAAGAGGGAAGCAGTGGTCATTAAAGAATGAATTGTGAACAAATTGTGATCAACTTAACATGTTTATTCAAAGCACTGAATACAGGTACTCAGAAATTGAAAGTGTCATCATTCAGGTGTGTCTACCTCTGGCATCCAAAAAAGCAGTGCAGTGAACCATGCAACTGACATGTCTCATGGTCTTGTCCTGAGGAACCCAATCTGATTCGATCTGGCATTCAGACAACTGATTGTATTGTGATGACAGCACAGATGGTGAGCGGTATCACCACAGCTCAGATTTGCTCGTAGCATGCCAGTGGCATACTCTCTCTGTTGTATCGTAAGTCGTGGCATTTTGACCAGGCAAAAACATTTCAGCATTTTCTTTGTTGCCTTTATATAGGTTATTGACCACATCTGAAGTTATCAGTCAAGCGTGACTTGGCTTGATGTCTGACATTAAGAGATTAGTCCAAATGATGACGTTGTGCATCAGGAATGAAAAAAAAAAAAGAAACACAGTTGTTAACTGTGTTAGTCATCTCAGCAACATGTACAAAATAGGCACCTGAGCAATTAATTTTCTGGAAATTACACCACGCTTAGACCATGTGTTCTTAACACCATTAAGTATATAGTAGTAAAGTCATACTTCTACTTAAATAAAGAAATAGTAAGAGGCTGTAAGTTGAGTGCCAATGTTTATTTTATTAAAAAAAATAAAATACAAATGATGACCCAAATAGTACACAGCAGTCTTTTTACTAAAAACCAAAGCATTTTACTCATTCAGTGCTTTTTATTTTTTCCTCTTTTTCCACTTAACTCATTTTGGCTTTATTATGGGTTTTAAGAAAAGCAATGTAAAAACATTCTGTTCGTAGATGCCTACTTTTCAAAATGGGGCGTTTCTCATTTTGGCAAAAAAAAAAAAAAGAAAAAAGAAATCCTCAACCATGGCACCTTTATGTGTTTGGTAGTAACTATAATCGAGACATAATAGTACAGTTTTCAGGTTGCTTGACAGAAAAAAAAAACCAAAAACACACTTCTGGTTTGCCCCCAGTGTGTCCTAATATGAGATGACTGTGTTCCATGTTGAGGTCGTTCATATGTATAATATATACACATTTAGAAACTGATGGTGTTGGAGTAACTGGAGGTTAAAGGCAATAGTTAAATATTCAGTTTGTTAAAATGCATCAAGATGGAAATGAAGTTTATAAGTGAGACACCTGACATGTTGGATGACAACAAAATGGCAGCAACAAAAAAAGGATGAATAAAAAAAAGTGTGACATCTATTCCTAAACACACAAACCTTAATATCAGAGTTTAATAATAGCATTAACATCTTCCTTCAGCTTCAGCAAATTAATATTATTTTCAACTGAAAGTCAAGAGTATCAAGTGTTAGTGGTAGAGGACACAGGCAAACCGTTTTTCTGACAAAAATACATTAACTACATTTCCTTGCATGTTTTTTTTTTAAACAAATACATGTACATAGACCAACCTAAGTAGATTACAGTACAGCGCAGTGCCACAAGTACTCAGAGTTATATTGCTAGTACTGGTGCCCAGACACAAACAACAGACATTGTGAGGAAAAGGAGGACGCAGCATAGAACAGTAGGTGTATATTGTTTTTTTCTTTTTTTGCATAGCCTAGTTGAGTAAAGTACAATGCACTACAGAAATGCATGATGCACAATGAAGAATAACAAAGAACAGGACAAAAGGATGAGAATGATCAAGTATCTGCTTTGGCTTTATGAGATTGGTGGATCAAAACTGTGTTCAGACTAGCACTGCTTGTTATAAGATAACCCTGAGAGTGGGAAACCAAAGAGATATACAGTATATTGACAAGACGAGCACACAGGTGAAAACAGCGGCTTTGGTAAAATCATTATTCTTCATTCTCCAAGTGTCCCATACAGTTGTGGACCACTTAAGTACAATTTTTAAGCTTGGTAATTGGCAGAGTCCCAGTCCATGAGGGTAAACAGAGCAAAGCAGAAACTGAAGAAGGAAGAGTTGTTGATGGCTGTGAGAGACAGGGCATGTCACATCACGTACCTCCACTGAGGTTGACAGAAAGGGGGAAAAAAAAAAAAAAGGCATATTATGCCTATTGAAATAATCATACATTATTGAATACAATCTGCTATTTTGTGACTATTGTTAAGTACAAACATGCCAGCAAAAAGGAAATCCAAGTCTAAACAACAGAAAACACGTAAACTGCAACTGAGGCTTCCAATGAAAAAAAACATGAAGCAGACTAGATACAAAGTAAAATAAGCGGATGTCCGTTTACGTCAATGACTGATTTAGCCCTTTAATCTAGGTAAACATGTAAAAATTTGTGGAGGCTTAACAGTTATTTGGCAATGGGGGAAACTATGGACCTCCAGTTCATTCATGCACATTTTAACCTCTATCCTATTTTTTAAACCCACTCTCCTATCACCTACAACTCTACACAAGTTAGCAAAAATGCATTTTAGCAACAAAAAAAAGTTACAAAAGAAATCTTTTTTTCTTTTTTTTTTTTTAGTTTGTATTTGTTTCCAAAATACAAACAGGATGAATGATAACAAAACCATACGTAACGTAAAAGTTTTAAACACATTTTTCTCACTTTCAAGTCATCACAAACTAATCTTGACTAGATTTAAGAATAGCCAACAAGCACAGAATCAAACTGGTCTTTCCAATGTGTGCCATAACTAAGATACATAGTAATTTTTCACAATTCAGCTAAAACCACCCTCAGATACAAAACCCAAGTCCCTATATGTCACACTCTGAACAACAAAACTGAAAGGTTATAATCATGTGGCTTCTTAAAGGTTTACAAAACCATATCCTTTTCTCACAAAGCAAGCACATATTCTGAGAACACGCTGTTTTTCTACTGATACAAAAAACATCCCTCTGCTCTGAATGCAATTCCAAATAAAATTATCCAGAGACAGGTGCAACAAAATCGCATCACTATGTCTACTCTACTAAGGAATGGGCACTTCTGTTTCTGCTCACAGAGGTTTTATTGTGCAGCTTCATGATCAAGACCTTTTCTCTGTAGTTATACAGCAAGGCAGCATGGTCGTCTAATTCGGCATCTGCTAATGGGTGTGCAGCCACATTTACTATGTACAAAAAGTTCAGAAGATTTTCACTGTCATGCAAGTATGGTCTCATGTGAAGCCCCTGGGAACTACGTGACACTAGGGCTTAAGCATACATTGTTTTACTTTACTGCCATTTAGTTTTGCTTTCTTGCACCTTAGCCACAAGGCTATGTGCTGTAGCTCTACGAGTACAAGATGCAAACCACAATGAGAACAGAGGGTGGGGCTGTGGTGAGTTAATGGAGAAAAAAAAGATGTTTCCATGGGCCACCTGGTTCTATGTGTCCTTTCAGAGAGATCAAACTGTGGAAATCCCCCTTTTTAGTGAGTGACAAGACTTGAGTTCAAGCCAAGATTTGTGACAAAAACCCTTTCAAGTCATCACAGGTAAAGACCGTCAGCATCACCAGCGACTCAGTCAAATCTGACAAATCACCAGAGCTTGCTTTTAGAACATTGGGTTATATAGTGTTTCAACAGTGTTGGAGTTTACCTGTTACCATGAAGCCATTTCCAAGTAAACTGTGTCTCAATAGTCTGCATTTTCACAAACCACTCTAAAAACAGACAGGAAACATTCTCCACACTCGTGACTATGTTTTTGTTGTTAAAACAACACCAGAAATGTTGTTGTAGTAAATAACTCAAAATCACTGTCCTCTTTTAAGATGCTCAAAATTCTATCCAACAACAAAAATGACTTTAAAAGTGAAAGAATGGGAAGTAGGGACAGGTGATGCTGTTGAAATGACTTGTTTCTTGTTTCATTAGTCTGAACTGTCAGATTTTAGAATTATGCTGACTGGAGTTCTTGTAACTTGTTTCATTGTGTTTCATCTTGGTATGACCTAGGCTTTCTGTCAACACTTACATGGTTTGGTCCAGACTTCCACACTTCTCAGTTTGTTCTAGCACAAATTCACAACTGTGGAACCAGCTGATCATTGGTCCAGACCAAACTGAAACATGTTCAGTTGATTTAGAGAGAAAGCTCTGGACGGTTTTGAATGGATTGGACTTAGTGGAAGGTACACAAGTCAGAGGAGATCTTGGACTTTCAGGTGTGAAAAAGTTTTAACAGTCTATATTTGATAGGACTGCAGTATATCAATGACTCAAGCAATTATTAAATATAAAAAACAAAAATCTACATCTGGTGGTAACATGTTATGTTTTACTCAGCTCCAACCTTTCTGGCTGTTAAACACAATATTGCACTCCATAATTTACACCCTTATTAGTTAGACAAGTTGATCAGGAGCATTTCTTGTGTATGCTTACATGACAAAACAATCAATCCTTAGACTCTATCTATTCTCACACCCACTATCAGTAACTAAATTAATGAAAATGTTGGACATTTTATATTAGTTACAAACTACTTTTGCAGTAAAGCATTTACTGATACTGATTGCTGTGGTTTTCCTGTACAACAGTGTCTGGTACTATTACTCTTCTTTTACTACATATATTACACAGGTGACATGCGGCACAGTAGAGCATGCAGCTAATGACAATAGACTCTGCAGCTGTGCCAGCACTCGAAGAGACTATATAGCAAAGCCCACATCCACCTCAGATGCACCCGCTCTCTGCTGCCAATGGAAAATACCACTGCAAATCCCCTCTCAGTGCCAAGAGCTGCAGGGGCCACAGCAGAGCCAACACTGCACCAGCTCAACTACCACCCTGCATTACAGCAACACAAGATACCAACGCAACACACAATCCAGGGCATCAAAGCCTAAATGTAAGACTGTATTTTTTTTTTTTACCCCAACATGTGGGTGATGATTTGAGTGGTGAGCGTAGCCTGTTGTTAGCCTTAGAATTTGATGAGCAAACACAGCAGTGACATCCGCTGCAAACAAAACTCAGAAATGAACACAGAAACTCATGCCTCATGCAAAAAATACCAGTGCCTTTAATTGTTTATCTAACTCAGTGATGAGCATCCACCAGATGCTAGAGCACTTTGTAGATATAAATATGCAAGATAACCTATTCCTAATGCACTAAAATAAAAATACACTCTAGTTCACACTACAGTAGCTCCTGATAGGAGCTTTGTTGCAATTCATGGTGACACCTGTGGTGTTTACTAAAGCACACAGCTGGTTATGAAAAGAAATACAATCTCAACCCTCTTTTTGAACATATGTAGAACAAACCAAAACAAATGCTGCCAACAGCATTATGTGTACTTTCATACCATGGTAAATCATTAACATGAAGCCACCACAAGGCTTTTTATTGATTTAATAATGAAAGTTGGTGGCCAAAACGTCCTCCAAACTATCTGTTAAATGGAGGGAGAAGCTAAAAACAAGGGAACATCGCATGCATACAATCAATGAATCATGTAAAGCAAAGACTTGCTCCTTTCATAATCATGTTAATTGTAGTGGTGGCAAAGAATATAGGGTTAAAGAAGAGGATGACAAAACAACACACTTAACCTTTCCTGTCTCTTCCTTCTGTTATGTGAGGGTATGTGTTCCCCACACACTCATTCTGAGTGTCCAATAGGCTTCACACCAGATGCTGGTTGCCATGACCTCGTAGCTGACATCACTATGCAGCTGTGCCCTACATTTCACAGCAAAAACACACACAAACACGCACGCAAACTTGTGCGCAAACAAAATCCACATTATCCTTGACTTGTCCAGCATCATCTTTAGCCTTGAAGAGGTTTGTTTTTGGACTATTTTTTGCTTCATCATTTTGTGTGTGCGTGTGTGTGTGGATGGAGGGTGGGGGGTTGACCATGTTGGCGTGCTCCAAGCGGATAGTCTCACCAGAGGGGGAAAAATGTGAGCTGGGAGGAATGGACAGACAAGCTCTGGCCAAAAAGGAGAGCTAGACAAAAACAGAAACATGACATCATCAGCCGAGGAGGGGGCAGAAGAAAAAAAACAAAAATGGTAGTCAGTTCCAGTCAGTCACAATCAGTTGCCGCCTTTTTTCATTTGACTGTAGCAAAAAAATAAAAAATAATGGAGCATCAATATGTGTTTTGCTAGTTTCCCCACCAAGCAAACGCAAAACATAAATACTCAATACCATCAATTCTTTAAAAATGTGAATTTTGTCCACACAATGTGTTATCCCCTTGCCCAATCTGGAGCTATTTAAGAATAGATATCATCACCATCATATATATCAGTTAAAAACAAAATAAAATAAAGACTGTTCCTGTGGTGGTGGTGATGATGATGGCAACAGCTGTTCCTTCTCACCCTTCATGACGCAGAGAACTGCACTGCTTTGCTAGTTAGCTGGTAGGTACGCTGTGGATCACACCATGTGGTCTGCAGTGCTGGTACTGGCGGTCTGGTTGGGCAGCTCTGGGGTGTGCTCCTTCTGTCTGAAGGCTTGTTGTTGCTGCAGTTGCTGCCGGCGTGCGGAGCAGCAGTCCCCATTCGTGGCCCTACACATGCGGTGCTCCTCATCACTGTCCTCCTCAATTCCGGAGCCCTCATCCACATCCAGCTGGCATACGCACACCTCGATCCCTGAATCGCCAGTCACGTGCCGGCGCCGAGTGATGAGCTCCTCCTCGTCCTCCTCTGGTGCCATCATGGAAGCATTTGCGTTCTCCTCCATGCAACACTGTGCTTGATCTGGCATCGATACTGCCTCCTGGTCTGTTGAGGAACCTGAACACTGAGTGTCCACACTGGGCTCCATCTCAGCAGCATCTGGCTGGTTCCCTTGTGCAAGGAGTGCTGGAGCCGTCTCAGGAGGGTTTTCTGAATAAGGAGGTGGTGGTGTCGGGGGGTGGCCTACCACTTCTTCATAGTCAGGAAGCTTGCAGTCGTTCCAAAACCCTAAACATGAAATGAACATCTTACCATAGTCCATCTTTACGTGTCTCTGCTAAATGCAGGGACACATTAACAATGTAACTTCTCTTTCTATATTTTGACATGAGAACAAGTATAAAACGTGTATACAATTTAAGTTTTAGGTGTAAACAGTCTTTGTTTTTCAAAGTATTAACTTCATTGCTAGTCATGGGCAAGGCTTCTGAACCTGTTTCAAAAACTATTCCTGATGCACTTCACTGAGAGGGAAAGTCACAGAGGGTTACTGCTGAGAAAGATGGCTATTCTCAGAGTGCTACTTCCAACCAACCAGAATAACAAAGTGTAAGACGTGCTTATCTTTCTGTCAGAAAAGGAACCTTGAGAAAGTTATGCAAAAGAGAAATGAAAGAGATCCACATGATGATGAAACTGACAATTTGAAAAAGGCTAAATGAAGTTGGTCTGTATCCCTGTCTGTATCTGTAAGACACACATTTGGTTGGAATCTTACACATCTGCTGTTTCAACATTCTGGAAAACAGTGAATGCTTACAGTCAACTAAAGCATGAGAACTGCATTAACGTTCTGTAAACAACTTAAGTGTTTACACTTTCCGATTTTTCACATTACTCCGTCTTTTTTTTTTTTTTTTAAATATACTTTTACAAATTGCCATGGTTTCTATTGTTAGTATGGAGTTAAAAGAGCCCTTATGAGTTGTGTTCACGTTCTTGACATTAGGTCAACCATGCCTACTGGTGGCCTTAGGCTCTGACAGCGTACACTTTGTCAAGCTGATGTGTGTGTTATTAGTGGACACGATATCACATTTCAGCCAAAGTCTGGAGTGACCACTGACATTAGGATGACATCTCTGTTGTCCTTTTGGCATTATCACACCATGACTATCAATATAGACTAATATAAGAAAACTTATGTAAGGAATAGCCCTTCTAATATATAAACAGACTTAACTTTACATACAGTTAACTTTACTAATTCATACTCAGTTAAAATACTGTTTTCCAAAAATCCCTTCACAGGCGCTGAGTTTAAAGTCTGACAATCACTTTTGTGGATCAGATAAAATTGAATTGATGGCTTAAAATCATCAACTCAAAAATGGCTTTAACAAAAATGCTTCTTGTACCACAAGATTAGATCGAACTATTTAAACTATGTATTTGAGTTACTTACTGTATTAACAATTGTCAAAACCACACTGTACTTTAACTATCACCACAAGGAAAACTTCTAAGTTCAGTTAAGAATAACCATATTCCTCATAGCACGGTTACTCACTCAGATTAAGCGGTGGAGGAGAAATAAAAGAGCTGGAGGCGCCTTGGTAGGCCATGAGGCTGATCTCACGCTGACGTTGCTCTTGTTGCAATCGCATCTTAACCCTTCTGTGTCGATAGGCACAGCAGCAACTAAGCATGATGATCAAGGTCCAAACCAGCCAGAACCCTGAAAGAGCGAAAATGGGTCAGATCAAGCAATGGCACAGGGTCACATTTCATGTGGAATAAGCTCTGTGTTGAAAACTAAATAACTCATCTCCTTGTTTAATACATGTATGAATAGGTCTCTGTAAATACTTTCAAACGACACATGTTGCAATTTACAGAAATAAACGTTTGGGATAAAAATAATTAAATTAATGCTGCGTGACATGGGGATTCTAAATGAACATTTTTTTTTTCATGTTACGCAAGCGTACAAAACATGCTGTTTTCATAAGAAATTTATACTAAATGAAACACATTTAGCTATGATGTTAAATTAGAATTGTGATTATTAATGATGATTATTGGATAACAATGTTAAAATGATAAGTTTTTATGAACACAAATATGTTGTGACATGGGGACAAATGGGGAACAATGACACAGCAACAGCAGTTTGTCACTTTGTTTTCATTTGTAGTCATAATAAGCAACATTATGGCCGTTCACAAGTTTGGCCCTCTTGTGGTCCCTGCATCACCTTGGCCTCTGTTACATTGACCTTCATCTGATGATTTTCTTGACTGTGAATTGATGTGAACTGTATTAACTAAAGTTGATTATGAATACTATCTGGACTGCTTTTATAGCCAACTACCAATAAAACCACTAATACTGCAGCTTTCTTATTTGCATCTGTGTGTTATTGGCTTTCACTTTGACAAACAAGCCATGACTAAAGATCCTTTTGTGTAAAAGATTATAATGTATTTTGGTGAAAGTGAAGAAGTCATCATTTCAAATAAGTGTTAAATGCACCAGCTTGACAGTGAGAAGCCACCACTGCAAAATATAGATGCCAGCAATAAAGTCAAAATATTGTATGAATCTATACAAGAAGCCCCTATTATAGAAGATTGTTGCCTACACCAAATTTATATTATTTTAGTGTTAAGAGAGAAACCATTTCTAGTAAATGACTGTTGACTTCAGGGTCTGTAAGGAAGCCACTACTATCAAAGAACAAGATGTATAAGTTAATTAACTATAACTGTATAACTTACTTGATATATGTATATATATATATATATATATATATAGAGAGAGAGAGAGAGAGAGAGAGAGAGAGAGAGAGAGAGATTACTGAAACAAGGCCGTGATGCTTGGAAACTGCATTGTGACATGGAGACTGAAATTGGGGTACATTTTTTTCAAGTTTCTCACGCAACAGTCCAATCTTTCATTACTCAAACATTCTAAAAGATCATTACTTTTCAGTTATCATTAAAAATTCTAATTTTAAGTGTGCAAAAAATATGTTGTGCTGGTAAGTTGAGTTTTCCTACTTGATAAACATTTTATAAATTATCATCATCATAATAACCCATAAAACAATGAGACTAAATACTTAAACTATTTGAGAAATGATGGGTGAAAGTTTTTAAATTACTAACTTTTGACAGTTCACTTTCACTTGATCTGGCCCAAATAGAACTCATGAGGTCTCATAAGCAGCAGTGTTGGAAATACCATCATCTTCTACAACATTTCTTCACCAGTAAAACCCATGCAGTTTAATAAATAACAATGGGTGGACAAACTTGTTTTTACATTCAGTTATTTACATTTTTGCTCAGAAAGTCACTTTTCCTTCAGTTTCTTCTGTTCTGATATAATAGCCCTTAACCTTAATCAGAACTTTAATGAACGTCCACAAGATCAGTAAATGTAATTCAGGAAATCATGATTACTCATTTAAGAAAGGTTAAATGGAAAGAAAAAATAATTTGGGGAATGTCACAAAAGTAGCACCTGGTCTTTATGATTTATTTTTTAACATCATAGTAATATTTTTGTTTTTTGTATTCTAAACACAATACATTTTTAATGATATAACAGTAATAACAGTGAAAGTGAAACCCATGAATTATATACATGGGAGTCAGCTCACGAAATCTAGAACAGCAAATGGGGGGGGGGGACCACACAACTACACAAAGACTATGTACGAAAATATTTGTGAGATATAAGGAAGGCGTGTGGTTTATCTGAATAGAGAATTAGGCAAGGAACCAGAATCAAATCTAACTTACACCAGAGCTCATAGTAGTAGGTGCAGCACTCTGTCTCTCCACAGCAGTAGCCCTCACAACGGTACTGCTCATTGTTCACTCCAAAACAGAACTCCTTTCCCTTAAATACACACAGAACACGGACAAAGTGAATGACTTGAGTCGATACTCAATCACACAAGTAAACAGGAACCGTCCCATAAGACTGTTCAGTGTGAAACCGCCACGAAGTGTCACTTCAGCGTTTAACTTATGCTTTCATATTTGACAGATTGAAATGTAAAGCCTCACATCAACTTCTATTATGTAGACAATGTTATGTTAATTACAATATCTAAATACTTGATCCAGAAAGTACAGAACAAACACAACCCTTCGTGGTACAAAAATCAGTTCGAGGAATAACAAAAGAAAAATATTATACCGAAAGTTAGATTTAGTAAGGCTTTCTCTTCTACTGCACAGTGTCATCGACCGTTAGCTAATTACACTTTACAATAATAATATGGAGTGTAGCATTGACATTACACTGAGAACGTAACAAAGTCAGCTGGTTAATAACTGTAGCTAGTATTAGGTAGTGAAATAACCTAAACGCTTGTTTGCGAGCTAGTTATTCTCAGTCCTTCTAGGAATAAAATCGTTTTCAAAGACTCAGCTTCCTTCATAATCTCAAAATGAGCCTGAATGTCCTGTTTGGCTAGCTTCTAACTCCTGTGAATAAACACGTCAATTCGCCGGGTATGGTTATCAGTTAGCAATAGCTAACGTTAATCTCGATAGCCTTGGTGTAAGTAAAACAAAGTGAGTTAACTAATAAAGCACATCCATTTTGTGTCGTAAATAATATAAATCTAAACAAGTTAACGCGTCAAAATATAACCGAGGACTTTGCCAAACTGACGTCATCGTCCGAGTTTTACAGTAGCGGACCATGCCCTATTTCCTTTGTGGAGGAGACAAAAAGGCTCGATGGCAGGCCTTCACCAACCCGGAAGCCACGGCGTTGCCTGCAAATGGTAGGCGACCCCGGGAGCTCTAGCGGGGCTCACCTGCACCAGACAGGCCCCGGTACAAAGCAGACCTACAATGGATCCCAGTGTTTTCTGCGGCATCTTTCTGGGTTGTCGGCCGTTGACACGGCAGGAATCATATAGCAGTCAGTCGAATCGACGACTTTTTGAAGTGATTGCTGATGGCTGTTGCTCGTTAACGGTTCAGCTTTCCACACTCTAACATGTTTTTGTTGTTCCTGGAGAGACGCTACTAGTAATATGAAACTGCGATTGGCTTTTGACCTGATGGGGGCGCTGTTTATTTCTCTACCTGAATGCGTAGGCTTCGACAGTTTCATATACATACCCTCTTTAAGAAAAAACAAAACAAAAAACTGAAATATG
>JAPSES010117370.1:0-16932 GCA_029822895.1 Maxillicosta whitleyi | reverse complement strand
ATACAGTCTTATTATTTTATATATAACAATGTGTAAATGACCTGGATGTATGTCATAATAAAAGTACCAGAGCACCACCATGTAAGAGCTTTAACAAAGCAATATTCCATTGTTTGTCTGGTTTAATAAATATTGCATATAAAAATAAAATCTATAAATATAATTGTTCAGACTTTGCCCAAAGTTGTGCTCTGAAAATATTCACATATTTTCAAAATTATTAACATGTAAACTTCCATTCAACAGCAGCAGTAGCATAAGTTCAGTTTTTAATACAAAAACTAGTGTTAGAGTGATGGAGAAAACCAGTCTGGTACCACATGATGTGGAAAACACGAAGTTAATAATAAAAAAAAAACAATAACATAAATTATTGCATGGCTTTGCAATATAAATACTGCAGACTTCATTATCGTGATAACAATTTTATATATATATATTGTGCAGCCCTAGCAGAAGTGTTTTTGCACAAAGGCAGATAACATGACAACAAAGTGAAGAAAGCAGTTTATGAAAAGAGGAACCTGATCTCTACAAGCCTTCAGCAGCCCATCAGAACTAATGACATTAACAAAATATCAATGTATCCCTGCAGAGTTCTGTCAATAAGCATATCACATGTCAGGATATGATGCACATCCACTTTTATAAGGTGTTGAAGTCATGCTGTTACAAGGACTCAGACCATGTCATGTCCCGTTTCCTCCTTTTTGTTCTCTTTTCTTTGTGCTAGTGTAAAAAATTATTTCACCAATATGCTACAGTATATACTCAAAAGAACACAAGTGGTGAAATTCACTGAACTTTGAAAACCTTCTCGAAATTCATAACTCATTGATAACATCCTCCCAGACTTTAATGCGTCTAATGAGCAGTTCACTTACTTGTACAAAAAGCAGGATGCTTTGGGACCCTGTTGTCTGTAGTAAAGGGCGATGCCATCATCACCCCTGTGCTTTGCCCGCATCCGGTCCACATCGAGCCTCCAGCCCTGGGTGTTGTACTGGTACACCTCAGAACAACTCACTTCAAGCTGAAGACGCGGCGACAGGATTAACTCCACTTTTTCCTCCACTGTTTGTTCACACCAGTGTCTGCATCACATAATGAATCTTTAAGTTCCAAATTATCTATATTTTCTATCATACATTTTGCATTATTAAATAGACAGTGAACTATTTTACTAACACGGGCAAAAACAAATATACCTTAATTATTCATCTGTATGATCAGTGTCATTTCAGTCACTTTCTATCCCTTTAAGATAATTCTACATTTCTGTGACTTACCCCATACCGATCACTGTTTGAAGACCAAGCAGAGTCAATAATAACGTCCTCATGATCCTCTTTTTTTAATATGTATCCTTACAATTCCTGTGAAAATAAAATCTGTTTTGATTTATGTCCTTTAGAATTCCAGCATTAAAGCACAATATAATCCTTGTCATCCACGTAGCAATAAAAGGTAATGAAACTAGATGTATATATGAGAAAATCTGACAAAAAATGTTAGCAGATGAATGCTAAGACTATAACTAGTCAGAAATGTGGATTTGTGTTGCTTTCATGTCTTGTGTGTGCTCGGTCTGAACGTTGTTTTCCTCATCATCTCTGCTCCTCAAACAAAACAAAACTGAAAAGACTATACGCTATAAACTTACCTCTGAAGTGCTTTCGGTAAATGATCTGATTTTTTTTTTTTTTTTTTTTTTAACCACAGAAGTGCGTGATCCTGTTTATATTCTTCAGTGCTTCATTTTTTGGATTTATTTTTCACGATCAGTTCAACAGTGCGTAATCAAGTTCTCAATGAAGCAATATGATCCCCTTTGGGGCAATTGGAGGGCCTAATGCAGGGTTTTAAATGTGGGGAGTGACTCATAGGAAGTGTAGTAGCATCTGAGCTCACTGCCATTGGACTGTAGCACCAAGGTCACAGCTGGGAGGACACGCATTGGCCACCAGACCTCCAACAGACACATGCCCCATCAAACAGTCCAGACTGCCGTAGGTGATGGTGGGGGTGGCTGAGCCTTACTATTAGAATAAAAAGATGTTTGTCAGAGGCTAATCCTGTAAAGAGAGACGGTTCGGGGAAAACCACAGGGGCACCCACTGAAGCGTGTCAACAGACACAAGACTAAAGACTTTAAGCCTTCACAATATCCCAACAATGACCCCCTGACCCCAGGACAAGGAGGCTCAAACACAGCTGTCACCAAAGAACACCTTCACTTGAATGAGGAGAAGAGGAAGGAGAGTTTCCACATCATGTCATAATTCATTTCTTTACTTTTACTTCATGGCACCTCACTAACTTTCCATTGCAGCCATCATGTATTTAAACAGAGATAGTAAAGGCATGAGTCACTCTGGAAGTCCATCCTGTTTCTTCATTATTGGCGGAAAAGGGAAAGAAGAGCTGGAATGAAGACACAGAGCAGTTAAAGCCCAATTAGATCTACATTATTAACACCACATGTAGACTGCCAAAAACAAAGCAGTCATACTCAGTGACTGCTATGATAATATTAGAGCATCAGAGCATGAAACCTGCATGTTATTTAAGAATCCTTTTTGGAAAACACAAATCATTTAGATTTAAAGGAAGTGTCTGAGAATTGTCCTCAACTTGATTTGTTTCCAAATCCATTATGCTTCTTGCAAAGAATTGCGAGAGCAGTGTTATCTCAGCAGCACCTGTTGTTTCATCATGTTTACAACCTAATGTTGGCCAATAAGCGTCGGTCAGTTCAACCACAAGGTTAAATATAAGCCGAAGTTCAATGTTTACCGTTTTCATAAGAGATTTTTCTTCCAGAGGCAGCGATACTGGACAGATCATTCTAGTTAGTTTTAGTTTTTGGTTTTTTTTTACAGTACATGACGAAGAAGGATAAGGGCTCACGAACTGCAGGTACAGTCAGAATATTGTTCTTGTTGTTACACACACCTGAGTGTTTTTCAAAGAGGTATTATTGGGCTCTTAACTTTTAATCCTGTGATCTAAAACTTTTAAAAATTGGAGGAATGTGAAGAATATGATGTGAATTTCATTAGCATTTAGTGCATTCTCTATCCACGTACTACAGGTGCACAGAATAAACAGCGCAGGAATATAAACAGAAATCAGAGATTAGAAGAGCACTATAATGAGGGTGTTGCAGTGCAGGCTGATAATGGTAATGTCCCTGTGGAGACAAAGCCTCAAGATTAATATAATAAAAGCACACAACCTAAGAGGAAACAAAGACAACCTGATCATTGTGCCTTAAAACATAGAGGAAGATGGGTAAGTGTCTATTTAATTCACACCAGAGACTGTCGTTTAAGTTACATTAAGTTTAATGGATATAATTAGCTACACAACATACTTCAAAGAACTTTTAAACAAGATGTCAGAATGAGTTGTGGGGGAAATAAAGTAGAAAGTGTGCAATTGTTTGTGAGCATATAAAATACAGTTTTCAGGTATTTTGTGCTGTATCCTTTTATGTCCCCCATTTTAATACAAAGATCTATACTTACTACTTTCTACACGACAGGCTTGTTAGTTTCAATGCATTTGTAAGGGATTCACTTTTTATTTTGCATCACATGCAATAGATGATCCTTTGGTGTATCTGTCGGTGCATAAGATGCATGACAAACGTGATAGGACTGAAAAGTCATTGAGCAATAACTGTATAAAAGACTTACTGTTCTGTGATGACAGACATGTATTGATTTTCTCCTGCCTCCTAATAAAACATTAAAAAACTGAGTATTGAAGAAATTAGGAACAAAAAGTTTAAGTTTATATATGTATATGTATACATATATATAGTTTTCTAGTCCAGTATAATTTCTTTGTCATTTCTAAAGGATATATGCTCTTTTCTCATTTTGTTTTTCAGCCATGAGGTCTCTCTGCTTTCTGCAGCTAATCTTTCTGTCCTCTTGTGCTGCGTCAAGAGCCAGAGACTGGGCCCATCATGGTGCCCCCATGTTTGCAGACCTCACAGTCCGTGAGATGAAAGCAGTCCGGTCTTACCTCCACGGTATTCCAGAGATGGGCCTTGTTAGTGCACGTAGCAAGGACCTGAAGAAGAACAGCATCCTACTGATGGAACTCCATGTGCCCAGGAAGCATGAAGCTCTGAGAGCTCTGGATCGTGGACAGGCCAGGCCTCCACGTCAGGCCCGGGTGATAGTACAGTTTGGGAACCAAACCAAGCCAAACATGACTGAATTCATCGTTAGTCCTCTGCCATCTCCGAACTCCCATGAAGTCAGATCATTCAAAGGGGATCGACCAATCTCCTTTGAGGCAAGGCCCATTACTTCTGCAGAGTATCATCATATTATTGAAATCCTTGAAAAGATCACCACTAAAGCTCATGGGCTTCTATTTGAGCTGACGGGAGGGTTCTCTTTCACAAACTGCTCTGACCGGTGCCTTACATTTTCAGACATAGCCCCTCGTGGATTGTCTCCAGGTGAGAGAAGAACCTGGATCATGTTGCAGAAGTTTGTGGAGGGTTACTTCATCCACCCAGTGGGGTTTGAAGTCCTGATAAACCACCAGGACCTGGATCCTGAAAAGTGGCATGTGGAAAAGGTGTGGTACAACAGCATGTATTTTGATAGTGTAGAGGAGCTGGTAGCAAAATATGAATTAGGGGAGGTGGCAAAGGTCAAACTCCCAGATCATGATGATGATGACCTCTATTCTACTTACATCCCACGGGGTCACAGCAACACAGCCACTAATATCCATGGACCCAAACTTGTGGAACCCCAGGGACCTCGCTATCACATTGACAAGAATTTTGTTGAATATGCTGGGTGGTCATTTGCCTACCGTGTCCGCTCATCAGCAGGTCTTCAAGTGTACGATCTTCGTTTTAATGGAGAGCGTATAGCCTATGAGATCAGCCTCCAAGAAGCTATTGCCATCTATGCTGGTGATACTCCTGCTGCCATGCAAACAAAGTACATTGATGCAGGCTGGGCAATGGGCTCCTCAACATATGAGCTTGCACCTGGAATTGACTGCCCAGAGATTGCTACCTTTGTTGACCTTTACCACTACTTTGACACAGACAAGCCCGTGCGCCACAAAAATGCACTTTGCATTTTTGAGATGACCAATGCTATGCCCCTCAGAAGACATTTTAACTCCAACTTCATGGGAGGATACAACTTCTATGGTGGCCTGGAGAACACAGCGCTGGTGATGCGGACAACCTCAACAGTTTATAATTATGATTACATCTGGGACTTCCACTTTTTCCAGAATGGAGTAGTAGAGGTAAAAGTCAGTGCCACTGGATACATCCACGCCACTTTCTTTACACCTAATGGTCTTCACTATGGTAACAAGGTCTATAACTATGTGCTGGGGAATCTACACACACACCTGGTCCATTATAAAGTGGACCTGGACATTGCAGGTAAGTTTTTTTAGATAGTGTACTGTTGTCAACATTTTACTGATAGTTAATGGTTTTATCTAACATAACAATATTAGGAAAGTTAAATGAGGTAAGAGGAAGTGAACATAATAATGTTAAATATGGTCCTTATGGATGTGAGTCTATGCAATGTGGCTTTTTGTGCTTTATCGTCTTCTAAATGGGACTTTCTACCTAGCAAGTATGTAATTGAAATATGTCAAACTGGGAAAAGCATTAACTCGGTGCCTTCATTTCAGTCCTGCCTGCCTCTTGTGTATTGACTGCAAGTCAGATAACAAGGTTGCTTATACATTCACACTTGACTTTGCTGTATTGCAGGTCGAGAGAACAGCTTCGAGTCAATTAATCTGAAGTTTGTCAACTTCACAAATCCTTGGAGCCCTAACCATTTCATCATCCAGTCCAAGCTTCACAGGACAGAGCACAAAACTGAGCGAAGTGCTGCATTCCGTTTTGGCAAAAAATTCCCCCGTTATGTCCACTTTTACAATGCTAATGAGAAAAATAAATGGGGGCATCAAAGGGGGTACCGTATTCAGTTTAACTCCCATGCCAACAGTGTGCTGCCAAGAGGCTGGAAAGAAGAAAATGGAATCAGTTGGACAAGGTAATACAAACATGTTCTATATACAGGATCTGTGTTGGCCACCATACCGTCACAGGTTATTGGAGAACCTTAGTAAATATTCTAGCTGTGTTGAGTTAGCTTTTGTGAAAAATGTTTCAAAGAAAAGTGAAAAATTGTGATCTCACAAGAATGAAGTGAAAATGGTGTGAAAACTTACAATGTGAATGAATGGAAAAGTAAAAGAATGTAAAAGACTGATTTGTTGGTGGGGTCTTTTAACAGGTACCCCCTGGCTGTGACTCGTCATAAAGACAGTGAGGCCAGCAGCAGCAGCATTTACAACCAAAATGATCCATGGGAACCACCTGTGTCATTTGAAGATTATATCCGCAACAATGAAGACATAGTCAACCAGGTACTACATTTGTTTAATGTACACCATTCTAGTTTTGGGTGGTTCTTGAAGAGTAACTTACCTAACAAGCACAGAATTCATGAAGATGAACCCACTTATTATTTGTGCAAAAGGAAAATATTTCTAAAGAAATGTTTTCTTTCCTGAGTGCAGGACCTGGTTGCCTGGGTGACAGTGGGATTCCTGCATGTTCCTCACTCAGAAGACATCCCCAATACAGCAACGCCTGGCAATGCCGTGGGCTTCTTCCTCAGACCCTTCAACTTCTTTGATGAAGACCCTTCGTTAGCTTCCAGAAGCACTGTCATTGTACGACCTGACAAGGACGGCAAACCCAAGGTCCAGAAGTGGACACCTGAGGTCGTAGGTCACTGTGTGACAGATAAGCCCTTCTTTTACAATGGCACATATGCAGGAATGTAGGGAGTGAGTTAAGTTTTCATCAAATATTTGATAAATATAAATCATATGAGAATTCCATAGTCAGAAAAAGCACCTATATAGAGTATATGTTAGTGTATGGTGTTGTCAGCACTCTAGTAGCCTCTGTCTGAAAAAAAATCTATTTTAAACAAAGAGAAGATTAATAAACTAAGATTTAAATCTTATAAGCAAAACCTTCTCTTTGTCTTAGGGTTCCATGAATATTAAAAGCTTAATTTCAGCTGTTAAAATACATGAAAGACCAATTGTTTGAACATAGACTTGGCACTGAACTTAATTTTAAAGCCAATACGTCACACCAAAGGAAGCCAAACATGGACCCTGGCAGGGTGGAGGCCGTGACTCGACAACAACTTAATCTCATGTTGTATCTCCATGGATGAGGTTTAGCAGCAGAGACCATCCAGGATGCAGGATGCTGTGTATCCGCCCTGATCTGGGTAAAATGCTGGCCCTCAGATCTGGCAGAAGGACTGTGTGGTTCTGAATCCTTCACTGCAAGAAAAGGAGGATCCCACCTGTGTCTGCTGTGGCCCCTGGAAACCTAAAGAACACAATGAGACTCAATGTACAGAAAATCAACAGCACATGGAACTGCTTTGTTATTTATGTACACATCCCTGACATAACAACTTCATAAACCGCAAACAAAAGATTTTATGAAAAGCTTAATGCATACATCTGGTATTTAGACTGCTTAATTCATATGTAACTGATATTAAAATAGTTCTGTATTCAACTATGATTTTGAAACAAATGTCTATGTACACCAGACTTTGTAAAATAAAAAAAATAACTGCTGAGAGGTCAATGGATGTCGTAATGGAAAAGTCATGTGTGAATGGTAAATAATCAGTTTTTGGGTGAAAGGAAGGAATCTGACCAACAACAGGCATCAGTATTTTCACAATTTGGAACCGTCTTTAAGAGTGTATACAGATGTTTTACAGTGTACATGGTTAAAGAGTGATAGTGGAGCTGTGCATGCATGGAGGAACAGACACAGTTAAAAGGGAGACAGAAAACAAAGTGAATTCATCCCTCTTGGAAAACAAGCATTCCTATAGTGATTCCCATGGCAATGATGGTCCTGACGTCACAACAAACTACAGAAAGTACTCAACAATGCTATATTTACTCTAAACCTACCCATGTTACTTTCAGTTAAAGTACATTTTTATTTACAAAAAAAAGGAAAACAAGTCTAATACGTATTTTTAAGATCATTAAACCATCCTGTAAAACTCATTCTAAATACAAAGGCACTGACCTGAAATGACAACAGCAGAAAAGAGGCTCCTCAAACAACATCTGAGATATTGTGTTTAGGAAAATGCAATACTGACAATATTTTATTTCTGTCATATCTTGACGTTTTTGTACTTTCACATCATGGATCATGTGTAAAGTTAGATTATTATTGATGCATCATTCATACATCTTAGAGAGAGAGATGCATGCTATAATCAATAACAATATCAATATCATGAATATCACTCACCTTAGATAAAAAAAATATATATATTTTGTTGTAAATCAGAATAAATAAATCAAATAAATCAGTATTTGTTTTTGGGTTTTTTTTTTATTGAGCCTATTGTCTAAAGGGGCTGCTTTTCTTCTATTGTCTTTTCTTGTTATTTATGATCTTATAGGAATAATGGTGAATAAAAGCTAAATGAAGTGTTTTTTAAATGTCTGCTGTTTATGATATATTAAGAAAAAAAACTGCAAATCCAAAAAATGTCAAGACACAAAAGAAAAAAAACAAAGTGTGTTAGTGATATAATCATATCATTTATACCTTGTCCCAATAAAAAGTGTGGTATAGTTTTATGATTATTTAACTAATTTATCACATTACCTTTTTAATTTTTTTAAGTTTTGCTTTTTAAAATACTGCAATGAAATTGACTGTGGCAGGTGTGATCATCTGATTTCTGTCTGTAGGACTGTGACCACTGAAGACTCAGCAGCATTTACAAGTAGAGCTGCACGATGTTGGCAAAACATACATATGTGATATGGATGTACAGCATTATGATATTACAATATTTCTCATTCATCTAAAGAAATACCAAATTCATCTAATAAAAATGTTCCTTGATGTTAAAATGAACCAGTTGATTGTATGTTGACTCAGTTATTTAGAATTTAAGACAAATACTGAAACACTACAATCAGTTACACAGTTCTGTCCATAAACCTGGTGAAACTCCAACCATAGACCTTCAAACACAGAGTCAAGTATTTTATAATTTATTCACATATAACATGTGTAAATGACATGGATGTATTTCATAATAAAAGTACCAGAGTACCACCATGTAAGAGCTTTAACAAAACAATATTCCATTGTTTGTCTGGTTTAATAAATACTGCAGATAAAAATAAAATCTAAATATAATTGTTCAGACTTTGTCCCAAGTTGTGCTCTGAAAATATTCACATCTTTTCAACATTAATAACATGTAAACTTACATTCAACAGCAGCGGTAGCATTAGTTCATTTGTTTTATTTTAGTTTTTTTGTGTTAGAGTGATAGAGAAAACCAGTCTGGTACCACATGGAAAACAGGAAGTTAATACAAAATAACATGAAATATTGCACGTCTTTGTAATATAAATATTGCACACTGTTATCGCAATTACAATATTTTTGCAATATACTGCTCAGCCCTATTTACAACCAGCATAATCTGCAAACTGTAAACTGAAGTCATAGTGATCCAGACATTGTCTACATCGTTAGTGTGTGTGTACACATGAGGTTTTTGGTGCTATTAATAAATGCAAATCCATCTTTTTTTTTTTTTTTTTTTTTTTAATAGCTGTGGGTCAATAAAGTTAGACGAATTTTCTTAAGATAAATTAATTCAAATGAATTCAAATATAGTAAATTTGCAATGTGCTTGGGAAAATGAGGGTTTTTCCCAGTTGTGTTGTATTTGTTTTTGTCAGTATTTGTGTTATTGTGGAACAGTCTGTTCTGGCCGCCTCAGTGCTTATCTTAAACTAACAATTTATTTAATGTATGAATGCTGACATTTTCAAATGTTTCCACCTAAATGGATAAACCCACAACCTTCTCTGTCATGTGTGCTAAAGGAAAACAATTCTCTTGTAATGTTTGCTTTCCCGGGTGCAGAATCTGGTTACCCGGGTGACAGTGGGCTTCCTGCATGTTCCTCACTCAGAAGACATCCTGGACTCAGCAAAGTAGAGCAAAGCAGTGGGCCTCTTCCTCAGACCCTCAACTGTCATCATATGACAAGACAAGGATGACGCTGGAACCCAAGGTCCAGAGGCAGACACCTGAGGTCAAAGGTCACTGTGGCCATCACATGTCAAACAGTTAGAATGCCACCGTTTTATAAACATAGATAGTAAGCAGTATAAGTTAGCATTGTTTTCTTTTTATCTGGGGAGATTCTTCTGAGATTTTATATGCACAATTTGAATAATTTGTATTTTAACATTTGACATTTGTGTTATGCTGGAGGCTGGTATTTTGCTGAAGTTAACCAACTCTGTTTCTAAGTTAAGAGTTGTTAGTGTTACATATTATCACATTTAGAGGGTCAAAATGATAATACAATACAAAAGAAAACAAACTATCAACTCACAAGAGCAAATTGTACAGGGTAAAGTATATATTCTCTCTGTTCAGTCAGTCCTAATTTGTTATGACTCTTAGCCCACTGGAGGGTCATGCTGGGCCTGGAGGGCAGCCCGACCTAAATTGGTTCATCCTGGATAGGTCAGCAGTTCATGGCATGGCTCATTCATAATGTGGAATTTAACTCAGTATGGGGCTACAGATGAAAATTACGCTCTGGTATAATGCATCAAACAGACATATTTGTATCATAAACAGCCCTTATGAATACATTTGAAATGTTAATATAACACCATTTCTATACTAACAGTAGCTACTGTTTTACACTGTTTTTACTGAAGTGAAACACTGAAGAAAGTGGGTGTTAGCAAAGTTTTTCAAAGACCCATCTGCATCTTTTCCATAAATATCAGTCTACAGGCTGTGGTCATAGATGTAGGCAACCAAAGCAGTCATTAAGTTTAGATATGGAGTTCAAAACATTTTATAAAATATAGGCTGCATCAGATTCAGATCCATCCCTACTCACTTATCTTAGAAGAATTACAATGTTCTTCATCTCACACCTGTTGAAAAAGCTTAGAATGTATTATAATTATAATAATAATAAAATGTACTAGTTTATTTAGTTTTCTTTTGTATCAGACACATAATCAGTTTCTCATACCTGACATGTATCGGTGGTAAACTTCCGTCTTTGTCAGAGGTGTCACATGGTTTTGTATGACATGTATGTGACGGAAGTTTACCGCCGTTACATGTCACGTGTGAGAAACTGATTATGTGTCTGATACAAAAGAAAACTAAATAAACTATAAGAACATAGACACTATGAAATTTATTGGATTAATAAAATGTACTATTATTATTATTATTATTTGGTGGCACCTTTCAAATCACCTTACAGACAATAAAAGCATAGAACAACATTAAATACAGTTAAAACAAACATCAACCTAAAAACAAGTGGAGTGTAGAGTGTGAAAGTGAATGTGCCAGTTTGAACAGACATTAACATAAAGAAAGGGGAAGTTCATATTAAAGCTATCACACCAAGCCAAACATGGACCCTGGCAGGGTGGGGGCCTGTCGTGGCTTGAGAATGACTTAATCTAATGTTGGGTCTCCATGGAAGAGGTTTAGCCACAGAGACCATCCAGGATGCAGGATGCTGCGTATCTGCCCTGATCAAGGTAAAAAACACTGGCCCTCAGGCGTCACAGAGTAAAGAGTGTGGTTCGGACTCGTTCCCAGCAAACAGAGCAGGATCACACCTGTCTGTGCTGTCACCCCTGGAAACCTAATGAACACAATGAGACAGAATGTATATAGGAAGTCAGCAGCCTATGTAACAGTTTTGTTTTTTATATATATGCATTCCTAATGTGGTGGCACCATGCAACACAAACACAGACCAAAGACAATATTTCATAACAATAATTTCATAACCACTACTGACCTAAACTTTAACAAGGACTGTTACAGTTCCAGAGTAAAAAAAACAAAAAAAAAAACAAAAAAAAACTTAGAAGCTTAGTCAGGATACAGTTGTGTGATGGGTAAATAATGAGTGTTTTGTGTTAAATAAAAGGAATCTGACCAACAACAGACAACAGAACTTTCTCAATCTTAAACCCTCTTCAACCCATCAGCACACACAAAAGTGTGTGCTGATGTTTTACAGTATGCATGGTAAAAGCCATAGTATGAGAGCATGCAGCCATGGGGGGCAGGCACTGTTTGAAGGGGAGATGAAAACACAAAGTGAAATGCTGGAAAATAAGAATTCCAATAGAGATTCCCATGGCAATGATGGTCCTGATGACACCATAGACAAACTATGCAAAGATGCAAAGCCTTTGTACAGTTAGGGCCCGATCTATAAATGTCCCAATTTCTGTGTACTAGTTTATGTGTACTAATTTACCTGTGCTAATTTGCATGCACAATCTAGAATTTTGCATGTAGGGTTTAATTCTGGTTTGCTGGTGATTTACAAAAACTACTTGTGCAAAAGTCAACAGGTAGAAAGTCTGTATAAATTGTCACCATGGAGACAGTGGTCTGTATAAACTGTCGCCATGGAGACAATAGTCTGTATAAACTGCCGTCATGGAGACAGTGGTCTGTGTAAACTGTTTTCATGGAGACGTTCTGCATTTCATTTCATCATTTCGATGTCTCTTTTTTGGGACAATAACCACTTCCATGTGTGTGTAATTCCACATCCAAACTCTTAGTCCTTCCCTTTGGACTCTCCCATTGACCTTTCCTTTTGGCCCCTCCCTTTGGCTTCTCCCATTGACCTTTCCTTTTGGCCCCTCCCTTTGACACTTATTAAATATAGACACAGTTTCTATCAAATGTCTTTGTGCTTTAATAAATCACTTTGCTTGTGTTAAATTCATATATGTACATGTTCTCCTCCCAGCACACACACAGCTCTGGATAAATGCCTCATATTTCAGATTTATACAAACTCACACAAACTGGATACAGACACTATTTTACACCTTTGACCCTTAGTGTGCACTGTTACTAAATCAGTTTCTACAGTTTTTTTCCCACACCTTTTAATACGCGTAGCTCAGACCCTATATGTTACTCTTTCTATAGACATGCTGGCAGTTTGTTTTTACACAAAAACACACAAAATATATACAGGGATAAATACAGATACCATCAAATGCAACACAGTTAATGTTAGACAGGCATTTCATATAAAATAATTGCAAATTCATCTGTATTGCATGCACCATTAGCCTACACAAATTATTGAGCAGAAACACCTGTGCTCGAGAGGAGGTTTTTTAAAAAAAGTGCTTTGGGACAGGGTATCTGTAAAAAGTTTGGTTGGAACTGGATCTAAAAGACAAGTGGATGAATTAGAACATAGAGATAGATGTGAAATCAGCCTGTTCTACGGTGGTGAAATGATTGAATATTACAATATAATTAATGTTACTTTGAGGTAGTTGAACAAAAACTGAATTGAAATGTTATTTACTTTTATTAAATAACCACTGCCTCTACACTGACTACAAATAAGTGGAGCTGTGGCGTGTCCCTCTGACACAAAGCTGACACAAGACATGATGATGTGTTGCCATCTAGTGGTTTCTTTATTGAATAACACCTGGAATTAAGGTTTATTATCCAACAGGCCAGAAGCTATCAAACTTTTTGAGCTCAACACTCATACATATGTGAGTACCTGCCCAACACCCACATATGGAATCCCCCCCCCCCCCATATCAAAATATTGCACTGAGAATCTCAATTAATAGTAATGAAGGGAAAAAAAAAAAACATGTTAAACTTGACTTACACAAAGGTGGTAGAACATTTATGATCCTTTATTTAGATAAAGTTAGAGACAGACTAGATGTTTTGGTGTTTTTATATTCTTATAGAATTAGACATCATTATAATCATAATACTATAGACATAATACTGGGAGGGCGAAGGTCCACACTATGGGGAGACAAAAGTCCACACTATAGGGAGACAAAGGTCCACAGTATGGGGAGACAAAGGTCCACACTATACAGAGACAAAGGTCCACAGTATAGGGAGACAAATATCCACACTACAGGGAGACAAAGGTCCATATGTCCACACTATAGGGAGACAAAGGTCCACAGTATGGGGAGACAAAGGTCCACACTATACAGAGACAAAGGTCCACACTATAGGGAGACAAATGTCCACACTATAGGGAGACAAATGTCCACACTACAGGGAGACAAAGGTCCACACTACAGGGAGACAAAGGTCCACACTACAGAGAGACAAAGGTCCACAGTTGCCCAGTTTTGGTCTATCTCGATGCTGTTATTTCCAGCTGTGTGACTTTGCTGTCACCCTTCATTTGCTGTCATCAGACCATCACCTCCCATTTATTTAAACCCTCTTGTGAATCCCTCCCTGTGATTTGGAAAAGGATGTCACATATTCAGATGATCTGATATCGTAACACTACATCCTGTCTGAGACCCAGCTATGAATATTCTATGACATATGGCAGTGAATCAGAAAAACAGCACAGTCTTTCCAGGAAAAGAGAAATGTGTCAGTAAACACATTTGGACAGAGGACATGGGATATGTGCAGCATAGACTTTATTGAATGCCTTCCAAATCACAGAATCCTTTCACACTCCAATGGAATCACAGAATGTAGATTAACAGACATGCTCCACCCACAAAGGTACTTGGACATTTGTATCTGTCAGCTGATCATGCATTTTTCAGACCCTGCACCTTCTGGAAACTTGCAAAACTCTTATAAAATCATCATATATCAACGATATAGCAATATTTCCTTTTCTTCACATCCCTTAAATTACTTCATCTCTGCTCAAAACAACCAAATGTCCATTAATTTGTAATCTGGAAATGCCAGTTTTATTCTCTGCATTAGTACTTTTTATATGAGATTAAAAAGAATGGTTTCTGTCTGGGTTCTGGGTTTCGTTACCTGTATTATAGTGACTAATGACAGTAAAGTTGAATCTAATCTAATCTAATTTGGTGACCCACTCTACCTCCTGAGCCACAGCCGCCTTATATAGATTGTAGTGAAAGATTCCGTTAAAGTTCCTGCCCTATAATTTAGATTAAATTGTTTTTGTGCAATATGTATTACATACATATTTTTATTTGAAAGTACTCAGATATTAGAACCACACAAGGCCATTTGACCTTGAAAAAGTAGGCCAAGGGGATCTATTTTCAATATTCTGCTGCTCCATGCAAAGACGTATCTACAGTATAAATTTGGAGTGCATATCTGCAAGCATTCTTCTCCATTTGTCATTGAATGGACAGACAGATGGATAGACAGATGACAAAACAATTACAAAAACCTATTTGTATTATATGTTGTGTAATCTGTTTTGATTTGGTGACCCAAAGTGAAAAGCGAAACAACAAAAATATTATAGATTAAGTGCTTATTCATAAAGGGAACATTACAGTGACTTATATGAACTCACTGTCTATATTGAGGTAAGAACTGTAGATGAGAGATAAACTGAGCATATCACAGTAGCATACCTGCATGTCACTCATCAAATATGTGTGCAAGTGCATATGTATGTGTGTTTGGGTAGTCCAGTGGGTGCATTTATGTGTGTCCCTGCTGGTATGCCAACCATCCCATCCCTCTTTGTCCACTTCTCAAAATAACCCCCCAACCCAGCAGCTGAGACAAAGCTTCGGAGAGGCGGACCCCACCAAACGGAATGAGAGATAGAAGGGATAGAGCGGGCCAGTGGGAAAGAGAAGGGGATTACACAACAAGAAGATAAACCCAAGAGCTGAATTACAAAACTCTCTCCTGTTTCACTCCATCACCTACTAGAGCTCAAATACTGGGAAATAATCTGAGACGAAATTCTGAGAAAGTATAAGCGAAGTTACTCAAGCTGTGAGCAACTCCACGGATAAACCTGAAAGCATCAGGAATGAAAACAAAGGTTTAAATAGAGAGATAACACGATGCAGTGTCATACTGTTGTTGGAAACGGAAGCTTCTATGTAGAGCCGTGGAATAAAGTAATCATCTGATGAGTAATAGTTGTCAATCAAATACTTACCACCCTGAAAGTGCAGTCTGTACCCAGCGGTGCAATTCCACAGTCTGAGCCAGTAAACAGTGAATAGTAGTGATTAGGGTCAGGCCAATTAAATTACAATATACTGAATTAATAATCATGGAATTTTCACCCCACATTGTCAAAAATCTATGAACCACTGCAGCTTTTAATCAAATTAGTAATGCTAGTATTAAAAACAGCCACTGTGGGTAAAAAAAAAAACAAAACAAAAAAACACATTTCGAAGTGTTTCTAACAATAGTTTTCAAGATTAACAAAGAATACAGCTCTGGGAAAAAAAATCAGAGACCACTACAAAATGACCATTTCCTCTGGTTTGATTATTTCTAGGTCTGTGTTTGAGTCAAAGGATCATGTGTGTTTTATTCTCTAAACTACACACAGCAATTGTCCCAAATTCCAAATAAAAATATTATCATATTTACAGCATGTATTTTCAGAACACGACACATGGTCCAAACACCAAACAGATGCAGTGTTTTCAAACTTAAATAATGTAAATCAAACCACTTCATAAACAACCAAATTAATGATCGATCTGGGTCAAAGGTCACACGTCCATATTTGGTGGAATAACCCTGATGTCCACCTGTCTGGGTTCTCCTCTGTTACTGTTGGATGACTTTGTGCAGCTCCTGCCGTAGACGTTCCAGAAGCTCAGACATGTTCCGTTGTGTGGACCATCTATGGTCCTGCAGAAGGTCTGCACATGGTTCTGGTCATGACAGGGGCTGTGTTCCAATACCCATACTTATTGAGCACACCTCTACTTAGTACACTATCTGTACTTACTGAGTGCACTGAT
>JAPSES010117300.1:0-10329 GCA_029822895.1 Maxillicosta whitleyi | reverse complement strand
CCCCCCCCCCCCCCCCCCCCCCCCCCCCCCCCCCCCCCCCCCCCCCCCCCCCGCGAGAGACAGAGGCATCATCATTCTGTGAAATGTCCTATTCACTTGCTTGCTTTGTTCACATAAAATACTGTGCATGACAGTCATATTTCACAACACAATGTACACTTTAATCTCGCTTGACCCTGTAGCTTAGACAGATCAGACTGAAGGCCAATGAAGGTTTGATTCAATAGGGAACATGTCAGACTGCAATGTGGAAGACCGGAGTTAGGTTATTTTGTCATAGCAGCAATTTTTTCTGTCAGTTTTCAAACAGAGGCTGCCCGTAGGCAAATCTGCCACTGTGTACAGCCAACAGTTTCATATTGAACACTTCTGTGTATTTTGCAGGATGGCGTAATTCCCCAGGATAAAGACGCAACTGAAAAATACAGCTCCAGGACTGATCTTAGCAAGAACGGTCCAAAGCAAAACAACAAAGGCCTGAATCAGGAGGATGTTGAAGATGCCGACATCCTCCCCGCAGACTTCAAACGTATGCCACTCCACCCCCCCACCCCACTCCCTCCAAACAAATCTACTATCATGCATATTCTGATTTAATGACTAGTAAAATATCTGACCATAGATGGTTTTACTTTTTATTAAATATGTGTCTTTTTTTTTCCATCTTGAAACATAATACACAAGGTACCACAGTGTGTCCTGGACACCTGAGACCATTTGCACTTCATTATTCCTGTATTCTAATCTCATATTTTGAGTTTTTCTTCACATCAACCCTTTGATAGATCTAAAACTTTGGAGTAGTAGCATTAACAGTTATGGAGTTCTAGTTATTGTTCTGGTTTAGACCAGCTCTAAATGTAAAATGTCATGAGGTAACTTTTGTTATGATGTAGTGCTATATAAATAAAATTTGATAGATTAAAATTAGGCTTAAAAATGTCAATCATTAAAATAGTGTATTCAAATACTTTAGAAATGAACCAAATATATTGTGCAGGTAGATACGACCCTACATGGGTCTATTAGCCTGGATAAATGTGTCCGGGTCCATTCTCCTGCTGTGGTTTTGTGTTCAATGCAAAATACAGTCTAGCCTCATCATCCAAACTGGAAGTCCTTTAGTAACATCTGATCACATTTTCTAAAAAGATCATTATGAGACATATATTACTATCAGCAAAGATGCCACAAGCCAAGAGGGAACATGGTCATTGGTCTGTTTCAGTCTAATCAGAACCTCATGGATGGACCATAGAAGGCTGAAAGGCAGTCATTCTACTATTATGTCTCGCCAGGAGCAATTAAAGGACCTGAAACGGTCATAGGTCAACTGAGATTGAATCAACTAATCAGGTGTGACTGCCCATACCTCAGATCCAAGTCAAACACTAGTGTCTGACCATGAGGAGACAGGTTCTGGTAGTCACCTATGCCAACAGGGACAATAAGAGTTTGGCTTGGACATTTTAACATAAAGACCCAAAAATCCACTGGTGACCAAAAACATCTACATATATAAAATATTTAATACCTGTTGATCCATTAATTATATCAGTCCATATAAATAACTGGGGTAAATTGCAGTTTTATATCCTTTCATGGTCATTAGATGTGACCCATTTGGCTGTTCAGAGGCTCTGTACGTAGTTACTCTGGAAACATCGTCATTTTCTACATAAATTCACCAGAACAATCTGTGGGGTTGGATCAATGACAGTGGATGGAGACACTTATTTTATGTTAGGTGGATAGATTTGCTGAGAAAATCACTTTTTCTTCAGTTTTCTCTGTATCTGATATAATCATCCTCAACTTTAATAAACATCTACAGTTCAGTAAATTAAGTATAGGAAAATATGTGATTTTCACTGAAACTTTTTAAAATACAGAGGGTAACATTATAATAAATGGTGATAAGTCCCTTTAAAAAAAAAAAAAAAAAAAGGTGAAATCTAGACAGAAATGTATTTAGGATCTACTACTAAAGCAGCAGTGGGTCTTCATGGGTTAGTTCTATTAGGATATTGAGTGCCAAAATGCTCCATATCTAATCATTTGTGTATATTTTTGCAGTTTCCGATGTGGACTTTGTCATAAGAATTCAAGAGATTAAAGCAGTTGAAAGAGAGGACGCCCTCTTTGAATGTGTCCTAACGCATCCACTACCCAAAATCTCATGGATGGGCAAAGGCAATGCACTGGAGAATGGAGAAAAATACAGCATAACTGTGTCCGACCACAAACTGATTCACAGGCTGCTAATCAAGGACTGCAAGCAGCAGGATAAAGGCATCTACTCAGCGGTGGCTGGAATTACATCCTGCAGTGCTTGGCTAATTGTGGAAGGTAAAATCTTATGATAGAATGCACCAATCATTAGAACTCTTCATGATGACTTAAGGTGGTTCACAGTATGTGTCATGCATCTGACAAATGTTATTCTCTAAGTTGACCACAACTCTGCGTCTGCTGGCACGAGGAAACTCCGGAAAACTACCTTAGCCAGAGGAGGAGGCCCTGACCTTGAGAAAGCAGCCAGAGAGCAACAGATAAAATATCGAGAAGAGATGGAGAAGATTTTAGCATCTGTGAAAGCAAAACACACAACAGGTCAACCGAGCAAAGACAAAAAGCCTAACGCCAACGAAAGAGATGGTGAAATATCTGCTGGTAAAAGCAGTGGAGCAGGAAAAGACAGGTCAGACACTGCAAAAGGCAATTCCTTCTCAGATCAACCAGGACTAAAACAGAAAGTGAAAATTGAACAAAACAGAGGAGATGGCACCACATCCTCTCCAGATGTTCCAAGAGGCCTAAGAAAAGCCGGAAAAATAAAAAACAAGGCCAGTGACAAATCTGCTGAAGTGGATTATTATGACACAGGTAACATAAAACTATTCTATTGTGGAAATTCTATGATCAATTAACACAAAGTTAAAAGATATTAACCTTATATGTATTTAGTGCCAGTAGTACTAGGAGATCTTTCAATTTCAATCAGGTTTCTCACTTCCTGTAGGGGAATGTCAGCCAAACTAAGACAAGTTGCCCTAGTTTGTGGAAGCTTAGTGCTGTCTGGGACAGCTTTTTGTTGTTGGTCTCTGACAGGAAACAGAACTTTTCACATCATTCTGGACAACATGATTACAGTGTTTTAGTTGATGAAGTAAACACTAGTCAACATTTTTCTGACTGCACGTACATCTGTGACAGCTGCAGTGTTTCCCTTCAATTGTAATCGGCAGTGCCTTTGTCTCAGCCACAGAGCTGAAAAAGAAATATGTCTTCACACTCTTAAGTAACTACATAAAATCTTTTTAAATCTGTCATTATTTCATCAATGACAGCAGAACAACAAACTCTGCAGAAGATCAAAGACCGAAATCATACACTTAAGTGTGGAAATGTGAAACATATGACATAAGAACCACCGTACACAGGCCTAAATAACCACGACTTATTAAGCTTTTGCTGTCACTGCATTGAGCTAAATGCAGGAAAACATTTTAATTACACTGATATGCATCTTTAATTTAATTTCTTACAACAGCAGCTGAGATGACATTTATTGACATGATCTGTATAACCCCCTGAACAGATCACCAACTAAACAATCAACATTTAAGATTATGAAATCAGTGGCTTGGTTAAGTTAAAAAGCAATAGCAACCATTATCTGATTTAGTGATTGATAAAATACTGAAGAGTTCACAAGCTACACAAATGACTGATATTTGATCAGATTGCAGCAGAATCACTCATTTAGTTCGGGTTTAAAAAAAAAAAAAAAAAAAAAAAAAAAAAAAAAAAAGACCACCAACATCAGGATCAGTTATATTATTCTTGGCCTAACACTTGAAATTTTTAATAGCATGTAAAAGAGTTCAAATTAACTGTACCATTGCTATTGACACAGATGTGAACGGAAGATATTTTGAAGAGAATGAAGATTTCACTGGCTCCACCAATCACTCAAAGTGTGTTAAGCAACATTTTGGAAAGGATGGAGATTTTACCAACTCTGCCACTTACTCAAACTATGCAAACCAACTATTTGAAGAGAGTGAAGAGTTCACCGACTCTGAGAATCACTCGAGAAACATTAAACAACATTCTGGAAACAATGAAGATTTCACTGAGTCTGAGAATGACTTGAGTAACGTAAAGCAACATTTGGGAAAGAATGAGGCCTTCACTGGCTCTGAGAATCATGCAAAATATATAAAGCAACAGTTTGGAAAGAATGAGAAATTCAGCAACTCTGAGAATCACTCGAGTAATATAAAGCAACAGTTTGGAAAGAATGAGGCATTCACTGACTCTGAGAATCACTCGAGTAACGTAAAGCAACATTTTGGAAAAAATGAGGCATTCACTGACTTTGAGAATAATGCAAAATATGTAAAGCAACAGTTTGGAAAGAATGAGGAGTTCAGTGACTCTGAGAATCACTCGAGTAATATAAAGCAACATTTTGGAAAGAAAGAGACGTTCACTGACTCTGAGAATTACTCGAGTAATGTAAAGCAACATTTTGGAAAGAATGAGGCATTCACTGACTATGAGAATCAATTAAAATATATAAAACAACATTTTGGAAAGAATGAGGAGTTCAGTGACTCTGAGAATTACTCGAGTAGTGTAAAGCAACATTTTGGAAAAAATGAGGCATTCACTGACTCTGAGAATCATGCAAAATATGTAAAGCAACATTTTGGAAAGAATGAGAAGTTCACTGACTCTGAGAATCATGCAAAATGTGTAAAACAACATTTTGGAAAGAATGAACATTTCACTGAGTCTGAGAATCTTTCCAAATATTTACAGCAAAGTCAAGAAGAGACAGTGTTTGGTAAGATAAAACATGTAGGAAAGTTCTTTATGTAATGTTAAATACATTTGTTCAGAAATTGTCTAATCAAAAATGTTACTAATAGGAAAGGTTTTGTTTAAGTTATGATAATAACAATAGTACTACACAGAAACAATACTACATATCCCAGTAAATGATAGTATTGGGCTATATAGTATTCAATATGGTTCAAATGTTAACAGTTAATTATATCATCATTTGTATTATCAATACAGATGAAAATGAAGGATACGTAGAAGAAAATGAAGATTTCAATGGTTCAACTAATTCAAGACGCATAAAGCAAAGACAACAAACAGATGATGCAGACTTTGGTAAGTTATGAATGTAAAAAGGTCTCCCCTTCTTTAAAATAGACCACTTTGCATATGTTAAAAGCATTTCTAATCAACAATATATCTACTGTAAAACGATTTTTGTTAAAAGTGGGGACTATGTATACATTCTGAAAATATTAAAAATGAACTGCAATATTAATACAGATGAAAATGGAGGATACAATGAAGAAAATGAAGATTTCACTGGTTCTACTAATCATTCAAGACGTGTAAAGCAACAACGACAAAGAGAAGATGCAGAATTTGGTAAATTGTGACTGTAAACAGGTCTCTTTTTCTTTAAATAGACTACTTAGTTTGCATGTGTTAAATGCATTTCTGATCAACAATGTATCTATTGTAATTTTTGTTAGTAGAAGCACTAATAAAGGCTGTGTATACATTCTGAAAATATTAAAATGAGCTGTAAAATTAATACAGATGTAAACAGAGGAGACACTGATGAGAATGAGGATTTCACTGGTTCCAATCATTCAAGACGTGTAAAGCAAAGTCGACAGAGAGAAAATTCTGAGTTTGGTAAGACACCATGTGCACAGTACAAAGGTTTGTGTGGGCTACTTCATCATGCATGTCTTTCTGTTCATTTAAAACCTCTAGGCCTAATTGTTTACTGGGTTATACAGTATATAATGTGGTTAAAAAATATTTTGATTGGTACAGATGTAAATGGAGACTATTTTGAGGAGAATGATGATTTCCCTGGTTCCACAAGTCATTCAAGACATGCCAAACAAAGTCGAAGATCAGACAGTACAGAGTTTGGTAAGATACAACATTAAAAAAAAGTTTGATTCTGAACATTGTGTGTATGTTTAGTAAATTTCTGTTAATCACATATCTGTAGGGGTGTCTTTCTGATCATTTGAAACCTATAATTCACTGGACTATATACTATAAAATATGGTTAAAATGTCAACTTATTACTGGTACAGGTGTAAATGGGGAATGTCTTGAGAATGGAGATTTCACTGGTTCCACCAATTGTTCAAGACGTGCAAAGCAAAGTCAAGGATCAGTTGACGCAGAGTTTGGTAAGATGTAGAAAAACATTACTTTCCTTAAAATACTTAATTATGTTTATCTTAAATGCATCAGTGACAGTCGTTCACTTAAAAGCTCATTTACCAGGCTATGCAGCAGTGTCCATTATTGGAAACTTATTCTGAACTGTTTTTTTTTTCCCTCCAATTCCAGCAGCAAAAGTGTTTGTTACTTAAACCAGATTCATATGTTTTTGATAGATTATGATGAACTGACTTCTGAAGGAAATGAAGTGGGAAATGAAGGCTCAACTGGTTCTAAGAAGAGCACAAAGCGTAAAAGGAAGGTTCAAAGAAAGAGTCATAAACCTGGTAGGAAACTGCCCAAAATCCAGGAAATGCACCACAGCTAACACACAATTACCACATTTTTAGAACATCCTGTGAATCAGTAACAGAAATAACCAGTTCAACTGAGGAAGACTATAGAGTCTGTATCCAAACCTGTCCAGTAAAACAAGTTGAGTTTTTCTGTTCAAATCATTTGTAACGTACATGGGGCTATACTGTACGTCTGTGCTTTACTTCACTCCACCCACTGCCTTAAATTAAGTCACTTATACTACCTGAATTCTAAGGCTTAAAGATGGATCCAAATGAACAAAGTGACGAAGACGACACTGAGGATTCTGAACATGGTGCACATTCAACAGATGCAAAACCAAGCCCAAAGCAAAAACATGCACTCAATGGTAAGACTTTTGTGTGACATTCACGCATGGAGGTACTAGCTAATAGACAGATTAGTAAATGTATTTACCCTGTTAGGCAGAAATTTTAATTAACCTAGCTAAAACAAAACAAAACTAATTAAGTGATTTTACCTTTGACCATAAACTGCATATTTGTTAGTTGTGAGACTTTTGTTTACAATTTCAGGCTCAAATGTTGAAAGCCTGAGTCCTGAAGACCACAGTGAGACTGAAGATGCCTCTGGTACAGCTGTACCCTCACGGCGTAAAAGACAAGGCCCACTGATAGAAGATACAGTAATTGGTAAGAAAGCAAATTATACAACCATCCACATATGAATAAATTAATCTGCAACAATATAATTATTACTGTAGTATGAGGGAAGTAAAAATATACATCTGCAAAAGCAATAGAGTCAGATGATGGAATTAATACCCAATTAGTTCTTGTGACCTTTTCATGTTGGTGATTCTGCTTAGAATTTCAAGATGATGATTATGACACGTTTGCAACAGCAGGGGTTCTCCTAAGTGTAAAACTACAAAGACTTTTGTTTTGACATCTTTTTTGACATGACACATGACTGTGCCTGACAGATTTGATTTTGACATGAGAGAGATGTTCTTTTAAACTCACAAAATAACAAACATCAACTATGAATATAAATGCTGAAGCTATAAATATTAAAAACTGATGAAGGATGAGGACATGTTACACCACATATCAAACTGAAGAGAACCAAAACATCCTCCAGGGAACTTGAAACGAACAGAATATTTAAGAAGAAACGGTGATATATACATCTGTACATGCCTTAACCTTTAATGCATATGTAAAAATGTATTTAAGGCCCGACTGTTCTCTGATGTGCATGTTAGATCCAGGGGTTCAGTTCATCTGTGGACTTTCTGACGTCAGTGCCATCATTGGTGAGACTGCAGAGTTAACCTGCAAACTCAGCAGTGAAGACTGTGAGGGAGCCTGGTTCAGAGACGGCAAAAAGGTCAGTACGTTCCTTGTCAGAATGAATTAAGAAAGTGGATCATGAAAAGGCAATGCTGTACATTTGAAAATGTTATGAAATGTGAAGAGGCAGCATCCTGGAGAATGGAAATGCATGAAGCAGAGTTGTATCAGACCACGACCAGCTGAAAACAACACAAAAACTATAAATGGGACTGCTGCATCCATCTCTTTCAATGAAAACGCTCTGTTAAAGGCCAACAGTGGCTGATAATAACAGCATTTTTATACTGATTATTTTATTTTGTCTACAAGTTTTATCTGTGTATTTTTTTTAGACTGATGCATTGTCATCTCATTTTTATCAGGGCTGTCAAAATTAATTAATTAATCTAACATCATGATTAATCTGAATAAAAATTTTAATGCAGTGAATCCATCTGCAGCACAGAATGTTTCTCAACATCTCTGGCAACACATTTGGGCAGTTTGTCCAAAAAGAGGTACCATCATGCATGAACAAATGAGTAGTTGATCTGGTAGTGACAGGCAGCAGAACCATCCCATAAAAATGCAAAACACTAAACAGTTGGCCCTCTGGATGCAAATATGAGACCAAAAAAAAACAAAGACGGAATAGTCAACGCACATAAAGTAGTATACACACAGTTTTCTTTACACCAAAGCACTTCCAGCTTAAAATACCGCATTAACATAAAGCACACATTAGTAAGAGATTGTGCTAGCACTTTAGCTAACGTGTCACTCAACTTGCGACAAACATGTTAAGTCCATATATATTCACTTTTTTCTTGAGTCTGTTAAATCATGCAAAATCAAATATGATTAATATAGATTGAAAATGAATGATATTTAAAAGTGATTAATCACAATTAATCCACAGCAACCCTGTGATTAATCTGAAATAATCAAATGCTGAAATGACAAATAAAGATTCTGAATCGAAAGATAAACCTTGTTAAGATGGACAATAAAAAGACGTCAATTTATTTATTATTTTACCTTTATTTAACAGGGTAAGTTAGTTGAGAGCTGATTCTCATTTTCAATAATGACCTGGACAACCAAGCTGGAGTCCTCTGAGAACCCACACAAACATGGGGAGAACATGCAGGCTCCACACACAAAGGTTCCTGGTGTTGGAATTGAACTCAGGACCTTGTTGCTATGAGGCGACAGCGCTAACCACTGGACCACCTGTGAAAGGATCCTTCAATGTTTCTGCTATGGCTTAATTTGTTTATTCTATTAGGTATCCAATGACGACCACTTCACTATCAGTCAAGATGGAGTGATCCATACATTAGTCATAAACACATGCATGGAAGAGCACTCTGGGAAATACCGTTTTGAAGCAGACGGACGCAAAACAGAGGCGATGGTCAATGTCAAAGGTTTGAAGAAATTCTCATGACATTCATAGTTCTTTTCTTTAGATCACATGTGGTCATTTTTTGTGATGAAAGTGTGAACTATGGAAGAATCATATTTTAACTTTAGCAAATGCGCTTTTTTCTTAATAGATCCCCCGAGGTTTGACCAAGAAGACCTGAGCGCTTTCACTCAACCTGTATCAGTTAAAGTAGGTCACAACGCCATCTTTAAACTGGCTTTTGTAGGCCATCAACCTATAAAGATTCAGTGGTACAAAGAGGGAGAAGAGCTCCAACAGGACAACAATATAATGATGGAGAAGTCTGCCGGCCACAGTCGCCTGGTCCTGAGCAGGTGTCACAGGAAAGACACCGGGGAGATCAAGATCAAACTGAAGAACGAAGATGGCTTCACTGAGGCAGTTTCACAGCTAACTGTACTTGGTGAGTCACATATAAACACTATGGACACAGCACAGCAAAAACAGTTCAAAGACAAATAACTAAGCTCCAACGTCTATGACAAAAATCCATATCTTTGTAAATATTCTATTCACTATTCAGTCACTGTGTTTTTAAAACTCTACTTAAAGCTGCATATGACTGTCGTCACCATTTTTTTAATAATCTGTAAAACCTGAGTCATAGTCTAAGTATCAGAAATCCATAAGTTTTTCCATCTTTATGCACTTGAATCTCTTCCCTCAAGGTGAACAATTTCAAAGTGTACTCCATAAACAATGCATTTGTTTACAAACAGAGTTGGTAGGTCACTCAGGTATTTTTGGAATTTTGTCACAACATGCATTGTGGGAAGTGGTGGTAATCATGGAATGATGTATGGATTCATGATACTTAGGCTAAGAAAATCTCAGACCCAGCTGTAGCCATTTGTTTACATTTGTGGACAAGGGTTTAACAGCTTTATTTTAAAAAATGATATTAATTATTATTATTATTACTTAAAAAAAAAAAAAAAAAAAAAAACTACAAACCCCAAAAGAAATTTATTGAAAAAAATA
>JAPSES010117285.1:14166-16377 GCA_029822895.1 Maxillicosta whitleyi | reverse complement strand
CTGCCTGACCCCCGTCTGTACCTTTGCTGATCCGAATGGTCAGTGCATGAAACCACGGTATTTCGTCTCACCCTTTTGTACTTTTGCCACTTTTGGATTTTGACCCTTTTTGTCCCGAACCAGAGTTTGCCTTGGACCGTTTACGGACTGACTGATTTCCTGGAACCGGACCTCGGACTGAACCTGACCACAGAACTTTGGATATTCCTTAAGACTTATTATTTGGGTGTTAATAAAGTGTTCTCTGTTCTACTTCGGCTTCTGTTCTCCGTCTCCTGATCAGTGGTGACAGTTGGTGCTTATTTCCAGCTTTAACTCTGAATTAAACTCATTCGTTGTATTTGACGCAGTTGTTGGTCTGAGTTTGTCTCACCTTCACCTGAGGACACTGATCCTTTCCACTTGTGTGTGTTGTGTTCAAGTGCTTTTGTTTTTGTAGTGAAATGAAAAATGGCTGACACATCTTATGATGACCTGCTACTTGGATTCAAAGTTCTATTTTATGACTGAAAATGTTTTTTTACACAAAAAAACGAAAATGTAGCCCTTTTCATTGTTTACAGGTTATTCTGTTTGTATTTTACTGGTCTGATCCACTTTAAATTGACCTACATTTATTCCAGAGGCTGGATTTGACACCTGTGCCTCAGAGGTTTGTTCTGTTTCATACCGTGTTTAAAGTTTATTTTATATATATATTATATAGTTTTATCATGTTTCAACCTGTCCTCTGACCCTTAAAGACGCAAACGTCCACCTTTACCTTAAACCATCTACTGATCTAAACTGTTTGATTCCTGTTGATCCATTAATTCTGTGAATAATTGGTGTAGAATAGTTCATCAGATATGATCATATTTGAACGTTCAGAGGCTCCGTAGTTACCATGAAAACACCATCTTCAACATTCATTCCCCAGTAAAACCCATTTATCAGAACCAGTGGATGGACACTTGGGTTTATGTTCAGTTAATGATTAAACTGAAAGGGTTAGGGTTTCTTACATTTTCTGTTTTTGGTAAATAAATGATCCTCAAACTTAATCTCAGCAGGATGATTAAAATACATGATCAGTTTATTAAATATAAGAAAAATACCTGATTTACCCTGACAAATAGCAATATATATATATATATAGGCAAGACAGTTTTATTTCTATAAAACAATTTAAGTGTTTTACATCAAACATTAAGAACATTAGAACTTTAATCTTAAAACAAACCCTGCAGATCTGAACTTCTGAATCCAAACTTTATTCAGATGCGGCTGAAAACAGGTGGGGTCATAACCTGGATTTAAAGGAACTGTTTCATCTGATCTGAGGCTCGGTGGGGGTTCGTCTCAAATATACAGCATAATATTTAAATAAATAGGGGTAACTTAAGAAAGGTTAAAGGTTTGTGAACTGACACTGAAGAAGCAGCGGGTCTTTAACTAAAATAACAAAACAAACTGTAGTAAATGCATCGTTAACGTCCTGCAGCACATTTGACTTTTGTTGTAAAATTGTTATTTTTTACAGATTAACTGACTGCCACAGAACATTAAACACTGACCAATGGGTATTCTAATTGTCTGAACACTGAGGAAGGTCTGCCCAGAGGTCACGGGGGGGGGGGGCTTTTACAAGGACTGTGTTCTTTTATGAACCCAGGAGCAATCAAACACCTGAAAGACAGTAAAAAGGAAATAAAAAGTACAAACACTCGTCATCTAGTGCCGTTAATGTCCCCACAGTGTCATTTACATATGAATGTAACACACACACGCGCCAGTACATCCTACTGTAACGGTACACGTCAGTGGGCGTGGCCGTCCGCACACGTACCTGCCGTACAGTGTGACGCTGCTGTAAAACCCAGAGGATCTAACAGGTCCATGCTACAGGTCTGTGAAGACCCCCACCCTTTGATGAGAAGAAAAGACAGAAAGGCTATTGTCTACGGTCAGACCCCAATGGGACTGTTTTCAGGAAGGAAGACCCCCCCCCCAAATACACCTATACAAGTGACATGGATGTTAATTAAATATTTTAATGACATTAAAGTGAAAACTGAGGACAAACCAGACCTCAGTCGTATAATTATTGAATGAATTGCCTTTATTGTCATTGTGTGTGTGTGTGTGTGTGTGTGTGTGTGTGTGTGTGTGTGTGTGTGTGTGTCTGTCTGTCTGCTCTGTCTGACCCCGTGCAAAAAAAACCCCAAAAAC
>JAPSES010117285.1:4166-9166 GCA_029822895.1 Maxillicosta whitleyi | reverse complement strand
TAATCTGTACACACTCCTCTAATGTTAGACCTTTAAAGATTAGCAGGATACATGTGAGCAATCACAAGATCCTGTAATATGATGTAAATGAGGAGAAAGCACACGTCACCAGCAAATCCAGCCTCGTTTGTTATGAAATATAAACAGTTATCGCCCCTCGGAACAAAAACTGGTCATTCTGCACCAGTAATTCAACATAAATGCACATTACATGGATGCACGGTCCCTCACTTGTTGTTGAACGGACATATTTAGCCTGTTTTCCAGAACAGCCAAACACATGCTAACCCCGGTACCGGCTTTTTAACCGGATCAGCAACACACACACATTATAAGGTCAATGTTTATGAAGGCTTTATAAGAGTAGGAAAGGGTTTATAGTAGTTATTATACATGCATTTAACATGTTTTAAGTAATAATTACTCAATAATCAAATCAATGAAAAGGTTTGAGATTATGAGGTCACTTAAAATGGTCTTGTGGTAATTTGAAGGACCTCAAACTGCTGGTGTATAAACCTGAAATCTGGTCCCATAAACCACCGGTGCCTTCTCTCTCTCTCTCACACACACACACACACACACACACACACACACACACAAATACACACACTTCCTTTCAACTGGAGGCAGGGTGAGCCAACAACGATTAGCAGAACAGAGGTTTTTACGCAGCGGGGGAAGCAAAACTCGTTTAGCAATCACATTACTCTGCATAATGCTCCATTAATGACATTCTAATCATATGCAAATGAGATGCTAATTGAGCAGGATTCAATTCAAACCAACAGATGGTTCCTGTACTGTTGTAATGGAGCATCTGATGGCTGTGAGAGCACCAGGTGTGTGTGTGTGTGTGTGTGTGTGTGTGTGTGTGTGTGTGTGTGTGTGTGTGTGTGTGTGTGTGTGTGTGTGTGTGTAAATCTGTAGTTTGGATTTAAATGTATGTTTTGTGACATCAGTCCTGGAACTTTTCATAGCCGTCGTACTTATAATAATACATGAGGATTCATCAAAAATGACTCTTTCATATTATTTGTCCGTGGAACACTAACTCACCTTCTGAAATATTGATATTTCCTGACGCAGAAAAGGCCTCTGACAGGGTCGTGTGGAGTTTCCTCTGCTCGGCTCTGTCAAAGTTTGTGTCCTGGACTAAAGTACTGTAGGAACCCCAGTGGTCTCACTACAAGTGAGGCCAGATCTGCGCACTTTAAACCAACAACACTGCCCCCTCGCCTCTATCTCTCTCTTGTAATTGTTTTGTCAGTTGAACACGACAGGATCTTTAACGAACAAAAGACCTCATTATTCGCTGATGATTTATTAATATATATCTCTGACCCCTCTAAATGTATCCCAGCAGTAATTACAATTTTTGAATAAATTTGGACAAATATCAGGATATAAACCCAATATTAATAAAAACTGATTATTTTCAATTAAAACTAAAAGAAAAAAAAACAACTTGACAAATCACCTTTTAAGATCACAAATCAGTAAAAGCAAAAATGGTCCCACACCCTGGTAACATTAGATTTAATATCATTCACATGACTCCTCCCAATAGACACAACCATCTCAGAGTTTACCTGGAATAAACCAAGTACATATATTAAATATTTTCCTGCAGATGCCAACGTCCATAGGAGGTATTTTATTACCAGTGTTCAACCTTCTTTATTGGCTGAGGAACGTTGAACTGATGTTTTTTTTTTTTTTTTAGCTACAAACCCCTCTTCATTGGTAAAACACAGAGAAGACTGTGATGGTTTCTGCGACAGTCTGCTGTTTCCATGACCAGGTTCTACCACGGTTCTACCAGGTTTCCATTCAGTGTGTTTCTGAGGGCATTGGAACCCTGCTGCTGAAGAGCCTTGTGCCCCGCTCGTTCAGTGTCCACCTGTTCGGACGCTCACTGCAGACTTCACACCCGTCATTTCACAGACCGACTGCGAGTACGAAACCATCACTGCAGCCTAGAAGGTCCTGCCTCGGTGTCGTGACCCGTTGTCTGGTCCACCATGCCTTCCACTCCACACTTTGGGTCAACAGGTCAACATCCTGCAGTGTCACTACTAAACATGGAATTTTCAAAGCTTTATGAACTCAGATGAAGATTTCCGTTAATCTGTTCTGAACTGGGTCACCTGGGACGACATCCAAGGCCAAGAAGACGAGGCAGAAAAAGCCTGAGAACCGTCCTACTGTCCTACAGTGGGCTTCAGCCGATAGGTCTGTCCTGTAAAAAAACGCTGCCAAAGAACTGTTTCTAAAGTGGATTGCAGCTGTTACCACGGTAACCTGAATTGATTAGTTAAGAAGTTAACGGTAGGCTACATTAGCATGTGCTGTGCAGCTCTCACCATGGTTCAAAGACACTTAAAATAAATGAATGTACTTTTCATTCTTCCTTTCCACACCTCCTTTCCTACCTACATCCTCCTGTTGTTTTTCAGTTTAATTTAGTTCCAGTGTTCGTGTAACTGTTCGGAGTCTTAAACCCATTTATGAGGAGCCTTTAAATGATCGCTGACATTTATGGGGTTAAACACTGTCTTTATCACATCTTTGACCTTTTCATTCCATCTTCTGTTGGGACTAAAGGTTTCCTCCCCCTCTTCTCAGAATTACCTTCCACCTTTCTTCTGCCATTCATGGGGTTAAAAGCTTGATCCTTTCCTCACTCCATTCATCACATTATCTTCTTTTCATACTTAATTTCAGCCTCCATCTCTTTATGACATTACATGTTACTTCACCTCTGACATGCGTTCCGTGTTCTCATGTTTGGTTCGGTGTTTTCATTCCCTGTAGAAACAGCGTACAGACCGAAAGCACAGCACTATCCAGAACAAGTACAGGAAAGGAGGGAAATAAAGGAATGAAAAAGAAAATGACAAGTGCATCAAAGCCATTAACCTCTTACCAGCCTAATGTCCCAGTCCTGGGGCGTAGATGACAGTATTTTTAATAACACTCATATACGCCGCTCCCTCATTAATGTACCTCCACTTGTCACACATCAAATAAAAGCTGACAAACTCATCTTTCTGAATATAGAACCCATTCTGAGGTGTGACAGCAACACTACATACGCAAAAGGTTGGTTTCCAGAAAAGTAAAATATTAGAAATTTAAGGTTTTTTTTACTTTTGAAGGCTGTCATCAGATCAATCACTTATCGATCTGCGTCTTTAACGTTGAACAGAAACGAGGCCTTTTCCTGAACAAAGACTAAAAGGGCAACATGTAAACTGTAAACAAGCTTCATGCAAAACATATTCTGCACTTACAGATTCATTAGTCCTAATATTCTCACCAGATTCAGATGCTGATGGTTAAAATAACTTATGTATTTTATTTTAGCGTGTATTTGACCTTATACTAGAGGTCCATGAACATGGGCATCAACCTACGTATGCTGTTGATTTACAGATGTATTCATTAATATTATATATTACCCTACTAAATTCTAAAAGGACTGGGTTTCCTCTTCCATACCTCCTCTTGTTGGAACATCCATCAACATGTTTTTTGTTTTTTTTTATTCATGTGACTCTAGTTGTGTAAACAGATCTTTACTTTACAGTTTTGTTTCATATACTAGTTCTGCCACACCCACACAAAAAAAGACAACTCTTGACAGCGCAAAATTCTTTGATTTCACAAAAATCTTTAATTGAAAAATTGTTGAGTTTCATCAAAATTGTTGTTTTCCATTTGGTAAATTTTTATTAAAGCGTCAATGGAAAAGAGGCTAGTGTTCAGCACAAAACAAGGACCACAAGATATACAGAGTAAACTTTAACCTACTCTGAACACAGTGGAGTCTTTATATATATAATGATGATATTGATACCCATGTTGTTCTATGTGGTAGTTTGTGAACATGAAGGTTTGCTTATGTAAACTCACATGTGTTAGACCTATAGTGTTTTTATTGTTTCTGTATAGATATTTGTATATACTTTTCCTTTTATAAGTTTTGTGGTGATTTCAGCTGGTTTTGGATTTTTTTTGACTGATTAAATAATCATTTAATCAAATATAATCAAAGAAAATACGTGATAGAATAAATGATTTTAAATCTAAAGGACAGCTGCAGCTCTACAGAGTATCCTTAAACACTGACACGTGCAGGGTAAACCTTAACGCACGCATATTTGTCTCTAGAGATGTTCGTTTTTCTTTCTGCTGCAGTGGTTGTTTGTGTTTCTGGCTTAGACCTTGTTCCAACTTCAGTGGTGCCCATCTGTTTTATACAGACAATAATAGTTGCTAAGCAACAAAGACATATGATCCACCACAAGAAGGAGTACGTCCTTAAAACTAGACTTTGCTCAGACAGACCATAATACCTATTATGCCAAAAACCAACTCTACTTTACTCACGGAAACATAAATAAGTGAAAGAGGCCAACGCCCCCACCTGCAGCAGAGTAAAACTGCTTTAGTGGGATTCAGTTCTGAAAAAAACACCTGACGAACTGAACCGAAAAAGACAATGAAGTTCAAATCACAACCAGAGTACAACTGAAGACCACAGATCGAACACATGTTGTTTTAGTGGTGCAGTACATGTCAGTTCAGATGCACTGTCACCGCGTCACCACTAGGAGACGCCAACGCACACGCACAGTTAACTTTGAGAACAGCAGAACGACTGTTCCTCCTGCAACAGAACCGTAGTATTACCCTCTGAGCTGTCCACACACATACACTGACGGTTCCTGTGGCTCCTACGGCCTGCCGCCCCATCTGTTGACGTACATATGAATATATATGAATATATATATATTCATATATATTCATATATATATATATATATATATATGAAGTAGGTCACTGTGTGTTCACCCCTAGTTTAGACCAAACCCTGTGACTCTGTATTTCCGAGGAAGGTTTATGTTTACTCCTGTGGGCGGAGCCTCTCCTATCTGTTATATTAGATGGGGGGGGGGGGGTCAGGTCTACTACCTTGGGTGCAGATCTCACCC
>JAPSES010117267.1:0-16938 GCA_029822895.1 Maxillicosta whitleyi | reverse complement strand
TAGAATAGAATAGAATAGAATAGAACAGAATAGAATAGAATAGAATAGAATAGAATAGAACAGAACAGAATAGAATAAATAGAACAGAATAGAATAGAATAGAATAAAATAAATAGAATAGAACAGAACAGAATAGAATAGAATAGAATAGAATAGAATAAAATAAATAGAATAGAATAGAATAGAATAGAATAGAATAGAATAGAATAGAATAGAATAGAATAGAACAGCCTTAGATGCACAACTGTTTGGACCCTGTAGTCGTCCATAAATGGATCAAAAATTATCTGTGTTTAAATGAATGTGTGAGTGAGTGAGTGAGTGAGTGAGTGAGTGAGTGAGTGAATGAGTGAGTGAGTGACTGAGTGAGTGAGCGAGCAAGTGAGTGAGTGAGTGAGCAAGCGAGGGCAGATGAAATTCCATTGAAAATTAATGCGGATCATTTTTGACCCACTTATGGAAGCTTGGGATATTATATATTATATATTTATTTATTTATTTATTTATTTATATATAATTTCATAAAATCTATATAAGGTAAGTTAAAAAAATGTAAATGTGAGATGTCAAAAACATGTTTTTATGAGGAATATCTGAAATATGAAGTAACAGTAACTTTTCATTACAAAGATATTTGCAAGAAAACAACCTCACCAGGTCTGTTTTGACCCACTTATGGGTCCGATCAAGCAAAAGTGAACATCAACATGGAAAAGTACATTTGCATCATTTATAAAGTTGGCTCTTTTTTTTTTTTTTTTTTTTTTTAGCTGTTCTGTATTTTATGGAACTATCATCCCTTTGAAAATACCACATACCACCAATAACACCAATGCCAAAGCTCAAATTTGACATAAAAAAAACTACATCTAAAAATGTTTTACATTTATTCAGACTTAATTATATAGATGACTTAAGTTTTAAGTATTAGATTTTCATTATTTTGTGAATATAATTGATATTTATGAGTTTGAACATTTGTGAATTCATCAAAATACCAGTGTAGTTACTTATAATTCAGATATTTAAGTAAAAGTTTCAGAAAGTAATGATCTTTTAATACATTCTGGGTGATCATTACAATGGTAAAGAGTCGTCCACGTGTTACTATGGCAACCTGTCCATGTGTTCACATTCTCAGACTTGAACATAATGGGTTGAACATAATATCTAAAAGGCTTCAATTCCTGTCGGGAACTGCGTGTTTTGAATGTTTGTATATATAAAGCTTTAAAAATGTGTCCGTTTCATCCAAACGAGATGTTTTTCCACCTAAAAATGTTGTTATGCAAGATATTAAAGCGTTTAGAAATACCTTCTCAAATATCTAAGGTATCACAATTCAATGAACACATAATATCATATCAATCAGCCCGGTGACCTCAATGTGAATCTCTATAACATCATCTGCAAAGAAAAGCATTAATGTCGCAATAGATTCTGACTGAACCAGTGTTTTGAGGGAACAAAGCCAGGTGTTAATTAATTATTTAAGATGTTTTGAAGTAACAGAAGTAGGGGGAAAAAAGTGAGTTTTAAATATCTTAATAGTAATATCTAAATGTACAATTAAAAGTTGCGTTATGTTATAATCGGTAAAGCGTTAAAACGGCAGAAACGCTTCCGTTGTGCGTTATTAGATACGTTTATATACGTTTGTATCTGCTGTAAAGGGCACGAGGACAAAGTGTTTTAGCCGTAATGCGTTTCTCTCTCCGGATACATATATCAGCAGACTTTTACTGGAACTGTTAAACATTTTTACACATCGACTTGAGCACATGAACAATATTGACATCATCTGGGAGCTGCACCTCCTCTCTAAAGAAGGACGTTGTTGTTGGTTTTTTTTTTTTGGTTTTTTTACGACCAGCATGAAGGTTATAAACCTCCCGACCGCCCTCAGATTAACAGCCAAATCTTCTTTTTTTTTCCTTTACTGGTGTCTCATTAATAAGGTGAGGCTGAGAGATAAGGGAAGAAAAGTGCGAATGTGTGTTGTGTTGGCGCCTGGAAAATGAATCCTACAAAAAGGATGGCTGGGATTTGTTTACTTTTGTTGTTTGGGTGTTTATTTGTGGCGCTGTGTATTATTACCATGTGGAGTTTGAGAAAACTGACAGTGAGCCAAAGAATGAAGCTGATGAGCAGGGAAACACATCAGGCATCCTCTCATGTCTAAATTAGAGGTAGATTCACAGCCTCCTCTATGTGCATTTGTAGTAATTTGCATGATAAAGACAGCTATCTCCATGTAATGATTTAATGAATGCAAATATTTAATGGCTGTCAGTGAAAATTATGGGTTTTATCTCAAATGTGGCATGTACGAAACACACACAACCCCCGGAAAGTAAGAGAATGATAAATGGATAAAAAATTATGCTATATTTAATAAATACTAACCATATAAAACCATATTAATAATGTAAAATAACACAGCATTAGGATTAATGCACTCAGTTTCATATGTAGTTACACTGTACAGCCACTAGATGGCAGACTATAATCACAAACAAGTGCTTGGTTGAACATCTACTGACCATTTTTCCACAAACATGGCTTCAGTTAAGTCTGAAAAGAAAATGTTAACAGAACTTATTTATGACCTTCTCCTTCAAGACTAACTTTGACACTTGAGCGCGGTGCAATTTCTGTCCTTTATGTAGTTGTGTGTGAACTTTGAACCCATTCATATTGAAATTTCGACCTTAATGCCACATTCTGTGATGCGCAAAACTGTGATTTTAGTTTTGTAGAAGTGTGAACACAGGCTATATAATACACAGGTGTCAAACATGCGGTCCGGGGGCCAAATCTGGTCCGCCACACTGCAAATATTTGGTTCATATCGAGATAAAATCAGGCTTAGATTTAGAAATGTTAGATCATTTATCTTATTTTAAGTGTTTAAGTACATCTGTAGGCATGTTTATTTCTACATTTGACAACCTTAATTCAAGAATCTTGTCAAGTGAAATTATCTTGCTGCATGAACAGATAATTTCACTTGTTTTTAGAAACTTTTCCCTAGATTTACTGTGTATATCTTGTTTTTAGATTATTTTTTTATTTTTTATTTTTTTCAGTGCACAGATATTGCAAAGATATGCAAAGATATTAATAATGAATGCTGTCAAAATCATCATTTTAATTCAGGTTCCACGTACAGACCAATATGATCTAAAGTGGGTCAGACCAGTAGAATACTATTATAATAACCTATAAATATTGACAAGTTCAAATTTTCTCTTTGCTTTATTGTAAAAAAGTAAAAACAAAATGAAAATATTTACATTAACAAACTATCCTTTTACGAAAATAACTGTATATAAGAGAAGTATATGCAATTTTACCAATATTCTGCTGCATATTGATAAATTAAGGCAGAATATTGGTAAAATACATTTCAGGCTCATATTATTCATATTTTTAAGGAGACTTTGTCGATGTAAACATTATCATAATATAATGTAACTTTTTTCACTGTTATTATTTTACTGGTCCGGCCCACTTGAGGTCATGTTAAGGGGAATATGATCCATGAACTAAAATGAGTTTGAGTCAGTTCTTTTGCTTTTCAACTGTTTCAGGTGTTGTTTCCCTCTGTTCTAACTTCTACATTTTCAATGCTTTGCAATCTACCTGCACTACCGCCACCCCTTATCAGTGGAAAAAACACTTGTCAGGGACATTTAATGGAGATGTATGTATGTATATTATGTTCCAAATTAATCCTAAAATTACCCTGAATGTCATAATTATGTTCATTTCAAATACTGATATGAGTGACAGCTTTAGTCCCGCCAAAATATAAGCATTTGAAAAGCTAAGTGTCACCTACAAGTAATGTTTATGTTGTCATTTTGTGTTTTGGTCTGATGCCCCGCCCATCACTTAGCTGCCAATCACCACGTCAGTCGTGTTTCAGTTTTCAAGTTGCCAGTTCCCACTGAGCTGCATCTTAGAACATTTCTGATCGCAAAAATCTGACGTTACTAAACCTAAAATTCCTCGTTATTCTTCCCAAATACATTGAAACAGAACAAGGATATATATACTACCAGTCAAAAGTTTGGACTCACCTGTTTTTCTTTATTTTCATGATTATTTACTTTGTAGATTTTCACTGAAGGCATCAAAACTTTATGGTTTTTTTTGCTTAATTCAAGATTTTTTTTTTTTTATATACTCTGTCAGTACAAGTGACTGGATAGCTTAGTGGTTTACACTGCTGATTTTGGTGCGGAAGGTTGCCAGTTTGAATCCCAGGCGGGCCCTTGGGCACGCTATTAGACCTGTTTACGCTGACCACTTTCCTGCTTCTTCCAGATTCCATGATGTCAGCAGGTCACAAATCTTAACAAATCAATCTTAGCTGACCATTTGAAATAAAGAGATAAAACATAATTAGTTATAATATGTGACACATGTGCATTAAGAGTAACATTTTTGAGGTAAAGTTATGTATCATATGGTGTCATCCTTTTCAAGCATGAAAAATATGTATGTTTACCACTTTCATTGCTACAGCATCAACCTCTGGGAAGCTACAATGAAAACAACAACAATAATAATAATAATATATTATAAATAATAATAAATAATAATAATATTATAAATAATAATAATAATAATATCCTGAATTTTGCAGCATTTTTGAAAAATGTCAACTATAAAACTACATGGCTCTTGAGGCAGGCATAGCCAAGGTCCAAGATCAAAATAACTGGTATATTTAGTTAATTTAGACCTTGGAGAAAAATATCAGTTTGGATACATTTGATGAAAAAGGTCAAATTTGAACAGGTCTAGCACGCTATACATGCCTATACCTTGAACGCTGCTTTGGATAAAAGCGTCAGCCGAATGTAATGTAAAAATAATAATAATAATACAAGTTAAAATTATCTCTGTGAAATAAGACTGTCAGGATGGATTGTCAAAAAACAAGTTCTTATAGCTCACTTACATTTTACTCTTTAGGTGATTATGTCTTAGGACACAGGCGTCAAACATGCGGCCCCTGGGATTAATTTGTGAAATGCAATAATGTATTTACAATAATTTTAGTTTAGGTTCCACATTGAGACCAATTCAATGTCATAATAACCTATAAATAGTCAATTATCCAAATTTTTTGTCTTTGTAAATGTGGACGCTTTCATGTATTTTGAGTAAAACAAAGTATAATTTTGAAAAAAAAAAGTGAATTACCTGAAATGTCTTAAAAGAAGTATGTGTGATTGTAATAATATTCCACCTGTTACTAAATATTTTGTGTATCTGTCGATCCAACATGATCTGTAAGTTCTAATGTACATGTTTAAATGATAAACTAAAGCATAAATCACTACATTATAGTGTCGATGTCACATTGTTTGAAAGGATAATTTGTAAAATTTTAACATTTTCATCATGTCGTTTTACTTTTTTTACTGTAAAATATAAAGAGAAGTTTCGGTTGACATTATTTATATATTATTCTGTCATTATTTTGACTTTTTCGGCCCTCCGTACTTCAAATATAGTTGAATGTGTTTGACATCCCTGTCTTAGGACATTAATTCATCTTCTTCATCTACTGTTTATTTGACTTGTTTAATTCTGTAAAGCCCTTTGAGGATACCTTGGAGTGATATAGGGTTCTAGAAATAAAATCGAATTGAATTTTAAGTGTGATGAGATATTTGGACCAGAAATGAGAAAAATATACAGTGATTTTGGTGGTGTGTGTTTGTATTTTTTTTTCGTGGACATTTGTAGTATGCCTGCAGAGGGCATGTTTTCCTTATTTGATATATATAGAGCAAAAAAAAAAAAAAAACCCAACAAAAACCCATAAAATATTAAAATACTTCACAAACCAAAAACAAGAAGGTCATGGTTTCAGTGTGCAAAGTTTCAATCTGCACTGACAACAGCAGTGATTGACAGTCTGACAATGCGTTGGCAGTTATTTAACAGAATCACTGACACAAACCTGCGTGAGTCAGACAGTCACGAAAGCCAGAAGTTGTATTCCATCAACCACTTCCACTAATCAGAAGACGGCACCGAAGGCAGAATTGCTCCTGGCAGGGACTCCGGTGTTAGACTTATTTGTTTGGGCAGATAAGGACGCTGCTTACCGCTGAGGCGTTCAGGTACCACACCATCTGCAGTGCAAACTCACATCCTGGAGGAGGAATTAATGAGCACTGACACATTTAAGTACCTCAGTGATTGATGACTACCTCAAAGCATAATGGGCTAAACAGCTCTATGAACCCAAGTGTTAGATATGGAGAAGAAAATAATTTAGTATATGGATTCCAGTGTTGTTTTGGATTTAATATTTGCGTTGTCTTCTGCTGCTTCGACCCGAACAAAGCACAATGCGGCCATTACCAAATTACAATAAACTCTTTCGACACTATTTACATTATTTAACCACAATATGTAATAAAGTTTTGTTAATTCACAATTTCACACTCTGAACATTAGTGAGACAAAAATTAGACAGAGCTAATTAACATATTAAATCATATTAATTCGACTAAGCTGTGATGTTGAATGTGCATCATCAATCGTACTGTTAAGCATTTTTTATTCATGTTAATACTTTTAAGCATTCGATTTTATTGTTTTATTTACAGGATTATTGTAGTTTTGTGTATTTATTCATTGTCTTTAGTGTATTTGCTTTAATTGTTTTATTGTTTTTATGATGTGCAGCACTTTGGAAACATTTTTGTTTAGATGTGCTATGTAAATAACGTGGATTGGATACAAAAGTTAACCAAATGTGCATTGTTTAAAAAGAACTGTTGTATTTTCAACAAATCAGACAGCTTATTGAATAAAATATCTGTATAATAGTGTGTGAGGGTTACCACCATGTTAGAGTGATGTGAGCGCGAGTGCAGATAGATTTACAGGTTTGACAGGGGTTTTTTTTTAGAATGGCTTTAACCCATAAATACCCTAACTAAAGCTGTAGAACATCAACAGGACACTAAGAGAGTTCATCCAGAACTCCAGGAGGCTGTGGAAGAGACTCTGGAGACCAACTCGGAACCGATTGCACAGGTGAGCATCAGACGTAGCATATATCAAAGAGATGCTACGCCCCCCCTGCTGTTCTGCACAGGCCTAAACCCCCTCAGATCATCTCAAAGAGTGGCTTTGGATACAATTCTGAAGTGGAACATCCATCAGACACCTCCTCTACATGGATGAAATCAAGCTGTACGCCAAGAATGAGTGCGACATTGACTCCCTGATTCACCTCACTCTGATCTATGGCAAAGACATTGGGACGTCATTCAGACTAGACAAATGTGTGTGGGGGGGTGATATCTAGAAGAGGAAAGGTGATCACAACTGAAGGGGTTGGACTACCTGAAGGGAACATTACAAATGTGCAGGACAGTTACAAATACCTGGGGATCCCACAGGCAAATGGTAATCATGAGGAGGTAGCTCAGAGGTCAGAGGTCACAGCCAAATACCTCCAGAGGGTAAGGCAGGTCCTGAAAAGTCACCTGAACGGCCAAAATAAGATCCAGGCTATTAACACCTGTGCCCTGCCAGTGATCAGATACCCTGTTGGGATAATATCCTGGCCACTAGAAGAGATACAAGCCACTGATATCAAGACTAGGAAATTTCTTACCATGGAGGGAGGGTTTCACCCCAAGTCCAGTGTCCTGAGGCTGTACACGAAGTGAAAAGAATGGGGTCGAGGACTAGTAAGCATCGGAACTACTTTCCAGGAGGAAATGGCGAACCTCCAGGAATATGTCAAGAAAATGGCCCCCAATGACCAACTGCTAAATGAATGCCTAGGAAGTGGCTGATATTGAGAAAACATACCAGTGGAAGGAAAAAGTTGGACTGAAGGAAACCACAAAGGCACTACTGATGGACAAGAACAGGCCCTGAACACCAGAGCAATAGAGGCCGGGGTCTACCACATCAGACTAGACCCAGGTGGAGGTCTACCACATCAGACTAGACCCAGGTGGAGGTCTACCACATCAGACTAGACCCCAGGTGTAGGTCTACCACATCAGACTAGATCCAGGTGTAGGTCTACCACATCAGACTAGACCCCAGGTGTTGGTCTACCTCATCAGACTAGACCCAGGTGGAGGTCTATCACATCAGTAGTCTGTGTAGAGGAGCCCCTGTGACAGTCCAGCACAGCAGGTGTAAGATGGTACAGGTAAGGCATACATGGAACAGCAGAACCAGGTAGAGGAACATCTGTACAGAGAATGGACTGGAGGTCCCAGGGTCCGGATAGGAGACCCCCCCAAAGGTGACAGAGAACAAACAGGCCAAGATCCTGTGGTTCTTCCAGATCCAGACCGACAAGATGGTGATGTCCAATCATTCTGACATAGTGGTGGTGGATAAACAACAGAAGACAGTGGTGGTGATAGATGGAGCAATCCCCAGTGATAGAACATCAGAAAGAAGGAACACGATAGAAAGAGGAGTTACAGTCTCATACTTCTGTATTTTAGCATTTTTCCCAGTAAACTAGATCTGTTTTTTTTTTTTTACATTTGGCCCAGGTTGAGGTTACTTTGATTACATCCAGTTTATTCTTGGACACGTTTTATTTTATGGCCAGAAATGTGTCGTTTAATGAAAGCATCAGACTTTTAAATAACAAAGGGCTTGAAAACAAAGGTTAATACATGTAGAGAATAAACCTCTTTCGTGGTTATTTTCACAACTGTCTTGCTTGTGTTAATTAATTCATAATTATATGATAGTTAGTCATTTTCACAGACATGTATTTTATACTGTTTATTCAACTGTAACAGTCAGGATCCCCATACTCTGATCATTACTAAACCATTGTGAGTTTAATGAAGTATTTCACTACCATGCAAAAGCTGAGCAGTGCAACATTTTTCATTATTAGTAAATGTTTTTCAAGCAAATATTCCCACACATTCTTACTGTATCTAACCTGCCACTGGAAATATAAATGAAGTTTGATTGAGGTTCAATTAATCGTCTTTGCTTTCAAGTACTAATGTACAACTATGCTGTTTCAGCTCAGTGTGTGTTGGTAGAAAATACGCCATTAGACATTTTTTTCATATCACTTTTGATTAAACGTCTTAAAATAAATGACACGGGCTATAACACACGTTGTACAAAGAGTTCACAATCATTTTGATTCTCTGTGAAACATGTTAGTTATAATTCACCTACAGTACGGGAAACCCAATTGAAATGACAGGTTGGAGAATATTGGCTTAGAGGTCTTATTTCATGTAGCTTTTGGACTTAAATCTTGAACAGTGTCACAATTGGAACTAAAAATAAGTTAAATACACTTAAAATGCAGAGGATGGCACTTTTGAGAGGGAAAATACTAGTTTTGAGCATCACAGGTTCATTTTGCGACACAAAACTTCACAATATTAGTAAGTTTTATAAGATAATTTCAAGATCACCCTTGGCTTGAACATAATGTGTTATTTAAAGAAGTCTTACAAGATAATTTTCACTTGTTTCATTGTCAGATCTTTTCTTTCAAGCAAACATATCTTATATTATTATTTTTTTTTAACTTGTTTTTAGGGGGGCACTTTTTCCAGTGTATAATATTCTATATAGGACTGTCACGCTCTGACTTCTAAAACTATCAAATATAATAAATGGCAAAACTCTCTTTTGAAAACAAAACATTTCATAATACACACCTGCAACCGTTGCTGAATGAATGATGTTGGTAAAATGACAGCATTCATATGCATTTTGAGTCAAAGGCGAACAAAGTCATCACAGAAGGAAACAGCCTGTAATCAAAAAATCTGGGCGCCGCCTGTTGTCGGTGCAATATGTTGTCTACATTCAGTGCCAAGAACGGCCAATTTAGGCTTTGAATTAAAGGCCAGACTAAATAACAAGATGTTAAGATTTTATAGAATTTAATAATTGGCACGCTCAGTTTGAAATTCTAGGTCAAAACAAACATTACGTTTTATGTCATGTTCCTGATTACATATGTCCCTTCATTGTCATTATATTAACCCATTAGATTAAGTGACAGAAAATTCCAGTTGTTTGTAACTGGTTCCTTTATTAGTCGTTCTGAACAACTAACTTCTTTCTTTCTTTTCAAAAATCAATTTCTAGTTTGTATCATATTTGATACGTCTGGTCTCAGTGCTCAAATATTGTAATTTTTTTGACCAAACACATAACAATGGAGCTTTAGTTCAATAAGTAGCACCTGCAGTTTGACATGGAGAAGACTGAGGTTTGAATCCCGCTTTGTGCAACAATTTTTTCTGCAGATTTTCACGTAGGGGGAGAACACCGATAGGTAAAAGCAAAATGTTTAAACTAAACTGTTCAGTAGGTTCATTTTTCAGCTCTACCAGGCCTCCATCTCCACTGCTCCAAAAAAACAGACCAAACCAACTTAAACAATTCCCTCAGATGGTAGAACCAATTTAAATTGTAAGGGCTGCACTGTCAGATGAATGGGGAATGAATGCATGAAGAAGTATCAAAAATAATCTTCCCATCCAAACGGCCCAAACTCCAGACTGATATGAATCGGATCATCAGGAAACCTCCTGAATTTCCTGATTAGCCGCTCCACCATTGGTCGGTAGAGTAGGCTGTTCTTGATGATGGTTCTTGTTAATGTCCACAGGCCTCTTATGTCTCCTGTGGGATGTTGGTCCGCTGTTCCTGGGCCAAAGCCTCCATCTGGATGGTCTCCGACCCAACACTCTGGTCTTCAGCTCCCTCCACAGATTCCCTGTATGATTTAGGTCAAGACTTAAAACAGTCCACAGTTCTTTATGTGCATCTTATGTGACTGATCTGGACTGTGTATCATAAGTATATATGAATTGTAAAATACTTTTGTTCAGGTTGCTCAAAATGATGAGTGGAATTTCACTGAAACATTGGTACTGATGTTCTGTTTCCTCCTCACAGTAAGTGAATCTCATCATTTACCTCTGCAGCACAGTCGTGTTAACTCCATTAACACCAGACGCACCGAGGTCTGACTGTTATTAATGTTGTGTGCTCTGCAGGTACATTCAGTTCCAGGTGGAAAAGATGTGTTTGTAAGGAGGTGCTCACACTTACATTGTCCAGGATGGCCTAGTTGGAACCATCTGGACTTAACAGCAGGGGTCTAAAGAATTTGCACTCACATTAATGAAAAAAAAAACAGCCCAGTTCCACACTGTCGATGCATCGTCATGTTTAATAACCAAGTGTGCGACTATAGTGTGATGTAATTGACCCAATGACAAATTTGGGGAATATGGTCGGCTTGTCCAGGAGGATGCAGTCGAGGTCCTCATACCACAAGATGCGATCTACTTCTTCAGGGGAGGACCCCGAACACTCGACCGATGCTTTCACCTTTTGTCCTACACATCTGTGGGAGCCGTTCTCCTCCAGCTATTGTTGTTGTTGTTGCTGAAGTCTAGTCGAGTATGTGGCGGACTCCTCCTTCTATTCTCCGCTGTCGCATACGTCATTGTTTACCTCTATGTGCATGTTCACGCAACTGTACTTTAGCAACTGGACTATAGGGAAACGTGTTGCCCGACCTCTTCCAACCTGACCAAGGCCCTAAACGTTGCTTTTTCCGGGCCATATTTGCACTTAGACTTGGCACAATGTCCGGAATTTGAAGCCGAGTGGGCCTAGACTCGGATCTAGACCCCAGTGTGAGTAACCCAGAAGAATGCAGCCTGATCTCCAGTGTTTAAGCATCTAAAAGTACGAGACAAGCCCAGAACCACTTGATCGATGATAACAGACTGAAGATTTGAAGAAAAAGAAAGATGAAGAAAATGAGTTAACACCAGCTTCGCGCAGTCATTAATTGCATCGTTTTAACTGCATGTGGCAATTTGTGAACTAGTCAATTTTTGCAGTGAGGCTTTTGTGCTGAATTTATTAATACTCCCATCCATATTTCCATCCATACAATCGACACAGGAACACCGTGACACTATTTTCTCGCAGTGTAGTTTTTGGTGAATTTCACTGCCTTGTGAATAACATGCTATAATTCGGTCTCATATGCTCCGGTGTAACTCACCCTCAGACTTTAATTCTTTCCATTCAAATTCTGTTTTCTCATGATTCTTGAATTTTTTTTTTTAGCTTTTATGCTTCTTTTTTGCAGCTGTAGATATTATGCAAAACCCATTGCAGTGCACAGTGAATAAATATGGTAAGTAAGTAAGGTTGTTTTTTCTTTTTTCTTGAATGAATGTGAATTTTATTTCTGTGCTTTGGAGCCTTGACTAATTGAGCACAAGATTAGAGGAAGACAGAACTGATGCAAATGGCCTTTGGCGGACCAACTTGGCTCACTACATCCAGCCAGGGAGCTTTCATTCTATGTGTCAGTAATGCTCTGAAAAACAAAACTGTATCTGTGTGGGTGTCTTAATAAAGTGTTTACAGTTAAGAGACCTGACTCTGAGACCAGTTTGCAGGAAAAGGAGACAGACTGACGTATTATCTGCCCCGGGTCTGGCTCGCTCCGCTGTTTCGTCCGTTGTGTTTTTGTTTTTTGAAGCTCTCTGTTCTAACTATTGAAAGAAAATGCCATAGGTAAGAAAGGTCCACGATAAAAACATCACAGAAGCTACCGAATTCATGCAGGACCTTCAGGACAAAAATAATGAAAGACGTATTTACTGTTCATGCTACTTATTAATTCACTTTTCTGATGAGATATTTCTAGATTTGGAATGGTGTTTGTTTTTGTCTTCTAGCTGTGCCTTCAGCGTGGACTCGCATATTATCACTGCGATGGGTTATTAACATCCCAGACAGAGAGCTCAGCTGTTCACTAGAGATCATTTTGACCTGATTATGGTATGCATGTGTCACATTTTACAGCAGCTCTGGCGCATATCAAACCGTTTAGCTCTCATTTGTAGTGATGACGAAGACTGACATGCAAATAGGTCAGTAGTTAGGATTTTAGATTTGTAGGTTACAGCCTCTATCAGACATCGCCTTAGCTTTGGTCCTTAACCCTGTGAGACCCAGACTTTAAAAAGAAAAAAAAAGTCCACTGAAAAGAACATTACAGGTAGTCCTCGGGTTGCGGCGTACACGACTTATATTATTTCGACTTTACGACGCCGGAGTCTTGTCCGCCATTACTGTACATATATATTCAGGGTGCTAGCTAGGATTTTATTTTAGAGTAGCGGTGTTGAGGGAGCGCAGTGACCGCGGGGGGGGGATTGTGCGGAAGCTGAGCTGCCGTCGTTGTTTTAAGCGTAAAAGAACATTACAGTACCTCTGTGGTCTTACGTCAGCACAGAGGGAGCCAATGGCAGCACACTTATGCACTCAGGCTGTAAATGCATCCTCCGAGGAGACACACATGAGAGAAAATACAGATAATTCAGAGTAGGTGCTTCGGGCAATCGTTAATGTCAGACCCTGTGTTTGATCTGGGCAAACAATTACAGTCAAAATCAAAAATGGGTTAAAATTTTAGCATCGAGGGCCGATATGCTAAATTGCGCTAGCTAGAACCCTGGTATTGCATACTGTGCGTACATACTCATTTTCACTTCTAGAACAGGCTATGTCACAATTCGAGGCAGAGGATCCCAATATGGAACGCTTTTCTAAAGCTTCGAGGGTAGTGATGGACAGTGAACGGTGTTACCATGAGATCTGGGAGGAAAAGAGGAAGATTTCCTTCCAGCTGGACATCTCCAAGTACTTATATAGAAGTGTAATACATGGATTTCAATAGTTATTTAGAGTTTTAGGGGATATATAGGGGTACTAAAGGGTTATTTCCAACTTACGCCGAAATTCAGGTTACGTCGATAGCATAGGAACGGAACTCGTTCGTAACCCAAGGACTACCTGTACGTGAAAAATAGTGGTGTCAAATGATCAAAATATTTTATCAGATTAATCACAGGGTTAGCTTATTTAGTTTTCTTTTGTATCAGACACGTGTTCAGTTTTTCATACCTTTTGTTTCGGCGGTAAACTTCTGTCTTCATCAGAGGCGTCGCATGATGGTGTGTGGTTGACATCTTAAAACACGTCACACACCACCATGTGACACCTCTAATGAAGATGGAAGTTTATCGTGGAAAAAAAGGTATGAAAAACTGATTATTTGTCTGATACAAAAGGGAAAAAAAATCAATTATAAGAACACAGACGCTAATAACTTTGTTGGATTAATCACAGGTTTGCATTCATTTATAATCTATGTTAGTCATGTTTCATTTTGCATGAGAAAACCGACTCAAGAAAGAAGGGAATATATATGTACTTAACATGTTTGTCATAAGCTGGGTGACGTGTTCACCCAAGTGCGAACAGAATCCCTGACGAACATGTTTTGTGTTAATGTGGTATTTTAAGCAGGAGGTGCTTCTGTGACAAGAAAACTCCTTCCTGCAGAGTGTTCATATGTTATGTCGGTTGACTGTTCCATCTTGAGGTTTTTTTTTTTTTTCCTCATATTTCCATCTGGAGGGACAACGTGCTGTTTAGCGTCTTCCATCTTTACGGGTCGGTTCTGCACTATCGGATCAACAGCCCGCTCGTGCACGGTAAATCTACTTGGACAAACTGCCTGAAATGTGTTGCCAGAGGTGTTCAGAGTCATTCTGTGCTGCAGGTGGGTTAATTACGTTAAAATTTGTATTCATATTAATAATGGTGGTGGATTAATCTGTGCTAATGGGTTCATTTTGACAGCCCTAATAAAAAATTTTTAATAAAAACTGAAGAAACTGTGTCCAATTAAGGCAATTATTCAATGTAAAACATGTTTACTTACTGACTTTCGGGATGTTAAAATATGCAAAATGTTATGGAAAGACAGAGGCAATGAATAAAAACACTTTTACATTCACACACATGCATGTCCTCGTGCAAATATAGAAAAGTTATAGAAAGTGGTGAATTTCAAAGACATTATTGAAGGTTTTAACCGCTGACATCAGGTATTCAGGACGTTTGCTCCACAGGTGAACAGCAGCAGAACTGAACGCTGCTTCGCTTTATTTGGTTCTAATTTTGGGAGCGCGCAGTAAACCTGTCCCCGATGACCTCAGGGCTCTGGATGCTTCAGACGGAACTAACAAGTCTAAGATGTATTTCGGTCCAAGGCCGTTCAGTGCTTTGTAAACCAGAAGTGGGATTTGGAACCCTATCCTTTGACTCACAGAAAACAAGAAGTGAAAAAACCTGAACATGACCTGGGTGTGAACTATAATTGTACATCATCCTTTATTCTGTCCAGGAGGCTTTGTATTGAAGATAACCTTGCTTTCATTTGTACAGTAAACAAACAAACAAGCTACAGAAAACCTTTAGATATCTTGTTCTGCAGGATCATTCCCATTTTAAAGACATTCATTCCCATAATGTCTTATCATATGTTCTTAGTTCAGTTCCACGTTCAGCTAAATTTGCTCTGCAGTGGGCAGAACCAGTAAAATAATAACATAATAATAAATAACATCAACTTGAACCTTTTCTTTATGTTTTAGAGCAAAAAAAAAAAAAGCTAATTTACATTATGAAAACATTTACATCTACAAACTATCCTTTAAAACAATATGAATAACATGAACAAACTGAAAAATTAAGTATAATTTTAACAATATTCTGCATCAGTTTATCATTTCCATATGTTCTTTATAGCTTATAGATCACAGTAGAACTACACACAAAATATTTCATAACAGGCAGAATATTGGTAAAATTGTATTTCTTTTAAGACATTCGCATTTATCGCAAAAATTTGTGTAATTAGTGTAAACACATGAAACTGTTTATATTTACACAGAAAAATTATTATTAAAATAATTATTATTATTATGATAATATTTTACTGGTCCCACCCACTTGAGATTGAATTGGTCTGAATGTGGAACCTGAACTAAAAGGAATGTAATTTTTGCTTTTTCACAAATTCATACCAAAGGGCCGAAGTGGACCCTTTGGGGGGGTTGGATTTGGACCCCGGGCCGCATGTTTGACACCTTTGCCACACCAACAAAAACCCAAATCTGCGAATGTGCTCATATAAGCGCATTTTCATTTCACTAAAGTATTCTATAAACTACTTTTTATAGGATCCAAATGCCGTGTGTTCTTTTTCATGAAGGTAATACCGTTGTCATAAATACAACAGATTGCAGGCGTCCCCTGGCTCCGATTGTGTTCTATAAAAAGAAAGCAGCATCACACTCCGTCATCACAGACTCACACCGCGCCACGTGAAAGACGTTGCGTGTCACCCTTTCAATCTGATTTCTGCACCATTTACCCTTTAGCTTTCTCTTCCTCTGTTCCACCTCTCTTCCCCTGCATGATTCATTCTTCACCTTCAGCTTCAAATCCACTTCGAGTCAATGGGCTGAGTGGAGACTGACGATGAAAAATGTTCAGGAGGAACGGGAGGTACATAAGGTTAGGGACACAAACACAAGCGTGGCAGAAAAACGAGAGTTAAAAAGGGTCGGTTCATCCCGATCCCTCTTCAGATTGAGCCGAACAATATTATTAGATTTTCAGCCACGAAAGGTTCTGCTGCAGCTCAGAGGATTTTATATTTTACAACAGAAATAAAACAAAGATCAAATCCTACTGGTGTAGGAAGTTGTGACGTCAGCTCATGAATTAGAAGAAGAAGCAGTAGTTCATTAATGGGAAATTAACATTCCAGTTAAAACAGATCAAGATAAACATTAAAACGCAGACAAAACATGGGAGTACAGATACAGTTGAACCGACACGTCGCCAGCAACACCTTGTTTATGCAGAATGAAATGAACGATTAAGGAGAAAAAAAGGACAAATTTCACTCTGTAGTCTAACACTACAGGGTGTAGTGTAATTTTAATTAAAGTGTTATCTGTATGCATTATAAGCACTATTCAA
>JAPSES010117249.1:0-16939 GCA_029822895.1 Maxillicosta whitleyi | reverse complement strand
CACTTTAAAGGACATTTGAAAGGAAATACTGAGTACTTTTACTGAAGGAAGATTCTGGATGTAGTACTTCTACTTTTGCTGGAGTAAATATTTTGCAGGGTTTTGGTACTTTTACTTCAGTAATAAACTTCAGTACTTCTTCCATCCCTGCATATATAAACACACACACACACACACATATATAAAAACCTCCTAGTATCAGTTTAATTCGTTCGATGACAAAGCTACTTTTCAATCAAATTAAATTTTTTTGTGATTTATGGGTTTTTACAAATCCATTTTTCCTATTATATCATAATTGAAATAGAATTAAAATACATCACTCAAAAAATCCTTTTAAAGCGTTTTTAAAAAAGTGACGTTGCAAAGAAAATGCCAAAGAAATAAACTCTTTTTAACGTCTCTACCATAAAAATGAGCTGGATGAAGACAGTGGAGGAGGAGGATTATTGTCTGGAAGGTGAATCTGCTTCCATTAAAACATCGTACAACACAGTTACATGTTCATCTTGATGAAAACCTGCTGGATTGTGTCGACTCTCTGTGAATTCTACACTTACGCAGCGATATTTCGCTCCATTTTCCTCCAAACTAAGCACTATTTTCTTCCTGATCTTGCCTGTGATTGAGCAGCAGCTCAGACCAATGACATCCAACACATCCCACATCCCGCCGCCGTCATCACACATGATGTATTAGGAATTCTACACAGGCAGATGTTGTTTTGAAGACCACAAGAAGAAAAGTACAAGTCTGAAGCGCCCTGCAGCTGTACGTGGCAATTTGTCTGAGCGAAAAGGCCCAGATGAAGGCGTTAACACGGCTGATCTAATATATGTGCTGTTTATAGTAGCTATGTGAGCTGTCAAAGCGTAATGATCACACCTCCCTTTCGCTCGTATTCATAAATTATCGAGACAGAGTGATTTATAGCCGGCTGCCACAAGAGCACAAAGTGTGCTGCAACGCACAAATAATTCTCCCATGAACACTTCACCAAGTTATAGCACTAAATAAACAATTGTGTGCACTGACGATTCCATTTGGAAGACTGATCGGTCTCATTTTGTGCTTGGAATAGACAGAGGTGCTTAAAATGAGCAGAATATTCACTGAAATGTAACTGTTCTTCATTAAAGGTGAATTTTTTTACTTCTTAGGCACGTACACAAGACAAGCAACAATAAAACTAACTAAATATAACTTTAGTTGATAATGAGTTGGTATAAAATAAGTCAGATCTGGTGTAATTAAAACACAAAGGACTTCATTAACATCTAACAATAGTGTTGGAATCAAGATCACGTACGCCAACATTGGACCAGATACAAAACAAGGATATTAAAGCCACAAATAGTCCAAAAATTATTCACTCCATAAGATTTTACTGAATTTTCCAGACCAATACGCCTTCTTTTATTAATATTTCAAGTCTACAGTCGGTGCAAAAGTCCTATTTCCTGTCAAAACACTTGAAATACAACAGAATATACAATAATAATTCTGTACTTTTTTGACCAGTGATGGTAAAAAAACTGCAGCTCCCTGGAGTTTGGAACCATTTAACACGTAAAAAATAAATCAGACGATGCACGGATCATTTAAGCTGACGATTTGAGCTCAACTTTACTGTGAAAAACTCTACTGGAGTTTTCATTGTGAGAGCAGGTCAGCGGTTAGATGATCTTATGTGACGTCCTTTCATCGTGATTATGACTCATGATTAAACATTAAACTTGTAACTAATCAGAAATATTAGGAGTTTTATATTAAACAGTCCCGTATGATATTTACCCAGAGTGCACCTGTGGTTTTGACTTTTATTTGATGGTTTCAGACCTGTGAAGTGGAACTGCAGACAGATTAAAATAAAATCACCATGTCAGTGTGTATTTGTGTCATGTCAGATTTTCTTTGACGTGTCCAGTTCTGACAGTAAATCAAAACCGCGTTCTGAAGCAGAGGCGCACGGTCGTGAAAACAGCGGTCAAACTGAGGATGATGTCACCATGACAACCATCCAACAGGGAAGAAGCAGACCTGTAACAGAACCATAATGTTCTGGTTCCAAAACGTCAAATCAGGTAAATCTGAGGTGAGTACATACAGTTTTTTGTGATTTGTTGTAAGTGCCCACCTGTACGAGTACCAACATCTCATATATGATGTTTTAATCTTACACACTGCAAAAAGAGGCATCTAAAAACAAATAAAAAACACTAGATTTGAGGAACAATGTGCTCAAAACAAGTGAAATTATCCGTCCGCTCAACAAGATAATTTCACTTGACAAGATTCTTGAATTAAGATTATTAAATCTAAAAAATTCAAATAATAATAACTCCAAATAATTTGCAGTGCACACATTTGGGTGCACACATAACTCTGTACAGTGTCAAATGATGTGTTTTAAGTTGGTAAGTTACCGTGTGGTGGAGTCCTTCCTCATGGGGAAAAAAGGCGTGGCCAAGGGTGCAGCTGTCTTAAATAGTCCCGCCCTCTCTTTAGGACTGTTCCATGGACAATGACATCATAGGGGGGTTTAGTTTAGTCTTTGTATTCTGTTTTATTACATCCAAACCGCTCCCTACTCACTTCCACTTCACTACGAGGGTCGCTCCAAACGGAGTTATGTCCGCAGCTTTGGAAGGCACTCCTGATTAAGGGGGAGGGGCATAAAAGTGACACAGAACAAGTGGGACGCCCTCGCTACCTTACCGGAAACAGGAAGGAATCGTTACCATGGAGATGGACAGACAGGTTGTCTGTGCCGCAGCTGTCATGTGTTCAACAGCAATGTTCTAGTTAGTGCAAAGTGGCACAGCGAGCCGATACGCTAACATTTTGACCCGATATGATTATTTTCAGTTCAGTGTAGCAACATTTTGACTGTAATTGTTTTCCCAGATCAAATGTGAAAAATGTTTCACACATGCACAGGCTGGAGTCTAAGCAAATCGGCCCCAAAGGCGGAGCCAGAATTATGTGGGCGGAGCCACTAACTGAAAGGTATAAACTTTATACCTACATACAAAAATTCACCTTCTGGTTCCATTAAAATGGACTTTTTGTTTCTCAAATTTTAAAAAGCTCCGCACTGCGCTGCGCTTTGTCCTTGTGATCCTCCATTTTAGATCTGGCTGACTCCACCCACCTCACCACACCCTATATAGAAGCCAGCCTCTCTCTCTCTTTCTCTCTCTCTCATCAAACTACCTGAATTAAATGTCACGTTTTGTTGAAAACATTGACCTGTGAAGCTAAGCTAACGTAGAGTTAGCTTAGTGTTAGCTTAGTGTTAGCTTAGTGCTGCGAAGTTTGTTGATCCACCAGCGCATAGATCTGTCTGTGATAAAAAAAAAGAGATGAACTCATATTTTCTTACCTTTGCTGTTTTCTGATCATAATGTGGAAGATCCTGCTATCAGCTAATTCACCGTTTTGTGTAACATTGAAATGATTCCCACAGGAAACAAATGGACCAGAGCTAAAACGTTTTTAATCCACTTCAAAACCCACTGAAAACCGTCTAATCACATAAGGATAAAACATAAAAGAGAATCTGCAGTGAAATACACCCAAATGAAGGTTTTATCCTCAAATGAGACAACAGTCTTACACCTGCTCTGTTACCGTTTCTGAGCCAAACCCTTGTTTTATCACCACCATGCAACTAGGAACTAAAAATATTCACATGGAGATGAACGAAAGACACTTCAAAAGAGTTTCAGTAAATGTTGTCACGAAACACCAGACATAGGATAATAATAATAATAATAATAATAATAATAATAATAATAATACTTTAGAATGTCCCTGTGATGGAAAAACTTAGTTTTTCTTATCTTTTAAGAATCACCACAAAAACATGGACCTCGTTGTGTCGAACATATTTGACTGCTTTATTAAAACTCTACCTCAGTACCTACTATTACACTTGTGTGTTTTAAAGTGAAACAGATGGTGAATAAAGTCAAACCCACGTCACCCTCAGTGGATGAACGTCTCATGCCTTTGTGTGGAACCACTTTCCTGTTGGAGGCATCGACGACCGCTCCTGCTGCGACTGAACATGTCAAAGCAGACGTCAGCGTCAATTTAGTCCGAGGAGGAGGAGGAGGAGGCACGGCGAGGCCTGGAGTGGCGGCGGGGGTCCTCAGGAGGTCTTGCTGGGGAGTAACGCTCAGTTAATTACTGCCATTATTCCCCGTCTCCTCCCAGATAAAGGCTGCGGCACTCAGGATCTCATTATTAAACACCAGGTTGTTTGTCTCCGTGTGTTGTGGGAGGAAGAGCGTCCTAATGCACTGCGTCTTCATCCTGAGGCCGGTCATTTTAGAAACTTTAAGCAGTCAAGGAGTTTGTTTTTGTCGTCTGGTAATAACAGGCGATGTGTTAAATTCAATTCCAGCTCTGTGAGGACACAAGGAGAGGAAACACCGACACCAGTGGTTGTGTTTGTCCAAGGTTTTTCCTCCTGTTCCTCCTCAGAGTCAGTTTTTTACACAAACATATGGAACGTTTGTTCTGACTTTGAACCCTTTAACACCCAAGGCTGTTATTGGGACCACTCCTAAATACATCTAAACCATTTATTGGATTTATTTACTCTATATTTTGCATTTTGTTTCTGTGAAAATCTAGTATTTTCCTATGTTCAATTCACTGATTATGTAAATGTTCATAAAAGTTCAAAGTAAATTCAAAAAGTATTTTATAAATATAAACCAAACATAAGCCAAGTGTCTCCATCCACTGTTTATTAAACTTCATGGGTTTTACTGATGAATCAATGTTGTAGAAGACAGAAGGATATTTATTTATTTATGGTTTTTGTGCCTTTTTAACAATTTTGTATGTGATGTCATCAGTTTTTTTTGTGATATTGTGCATTATTTTATTTTGCTCATCTTAATTTTATTTATTATTTTCTACATTTGAATCATTTTATCAATAACTTGTATGTAAGGAAGAAAGGATGGATGGATGTAAGGATGAGTGGAACAACTGGTGGAAAGACAGTAGAAGGATGGATAGAATGCATGATCAAAGAATAGAGTATATTATTATTATTTATTTGACATATAAGTAGAAGCTCCTCCCAAACAGTCGTCCACCTTTAACACTCATGAGCCTCCAGAGAATTTCATGTGATGAAAACATATAAAATATATTAACATATAAACATATAAAACATATAAACATTTAAAACATATAAAAAAAAATAAACACAAAACATATAAACATTTAAAACATGTAAAAAAATATGAAACATATAAAATATAAAACATATAAATATGTAAAAAATATGAAACATATGCAACATAAAAACATAAAACATATAAATATAGAAATTTTAAAACATATAAATTATAAAACGTATAAACATATAAAACACTTTTTTGTCTCCAGATGACTTATTATGCAGTCTGAGGTAAATTAAACTCAAACCGTTCTCTGTATAATTCTGGTTTTTTTTCTCCTTTATTAGATTTATTTAATATCCAAACACCATACAAACCAGGTTTTTTTGCCTCCAGTTTCATTTGATCACATATGCAAATATATATTTGGAGTAAATACACAACTGAATAAGTATTAATTCAAAATCTGACTGATGAGAAAAAAAAAAAAAATGGAATGTGTATTTACAGTGAAATTGGATTTTTACCACCGGTGGTTTATTATACACGTGTGAATGCTGCAGTGTTTATTAAATTAATTATTAAAAACTCTCAGAGGACTCGTACCCGCATGCATCTGGGACTGGAACTCATTTTAGACGCAATAACAGTGGGAGGTTTATCAACCAAAAATCCATCATCCATCATCATTTTCCAGACAGTAGTCGAGTAAAATTGCAGTTTCTGCTGATTTTCCAGCCTCCTGTCATTTTGCTGAAACAGCAAACAGTGGCAGCGAAGACGATGAAACAGGTTTATTAAAGTATTTCCACAACTGACCAACAACTGGGACATTAAGAGGAAGCAGCGAGGGACCGAGAAGCAGCTGCAGAACATCAAGTATTTATAAACGTCGTGCAAAGCAGCAGCGACCGTCTGTTAAATATTCTTTACATCAAACTCTGTCCACTTTACATGTTTTATTGAGGGAGTTTTATTGTAATGTGCAGGTTGAAATGCTGCAGGGATCCAGTGTAGAGACAGAAAACACTTCCTTTAGAGTGTTGGTGCGCTCTATTTCTGGTTCCTGGTGGAACATGTGCATAAAGAGACTCAGAATAACACATAATGTTGATATTTCAAAAGACATTTTGTCTCTGAGTTCATTTGTTTTGGTGCTAAATGAAGGTGATGTGATGGGTAGAGGCCGTGGTGAAGTGGGTTTACGCTCAATTTTGACCTTTTTGACGTTGACATGTCAGACGACTTTGGTTTACTCTAAAAAAAATATCTAAAAAAAAATATCCGTAGTATTTTTTCAATATTATAAAACTGTCATGATTTCATCAGTTTGTAGGTTCTACTGGTCACACAAACAGCTCCATGAATGTAAATGTGTTCAGCAAGATAGTGTTAGCATTTCATAGCATTAGCATTTCATGGTGTTAGCCTTTCACAGTGTTAGCCTTTCAGCATTTCATAACAATGGCTTTCATAACATTTTGTTTACATAATTAATTAATTAATTAACTTAATTCACTTATTGGAAAATGCATGGAAGTCTATTAAAGACAACCTTCTCCAGATAACATTTATTTTCCTATCAGCATCAGGTTTTGTTGTTGTTGTTGTTGTTTGACTCATTCGTCATTTTCACCAAATACACATCCATACACATCTAAATCTAATAGTGAAAATAAGTGAGTAATTATTATGAATAATAACAAGTAAAAAATATTTTTAAATAAAATTAAACAAATAAATCTAGATAAATAAATAAATAAAGGCATACAGGAGAGTAACACAAAATTGATAAACTAAATAAAATAATTACATAAAGTGAACAAAAAAATCAAAAACAAAACATATCAAGCAAACCAAACTAAAAACACAGTAAAACATCTAGAACTAAAACACTTTGTACAGTTTTATTCTGTGTATAAACCATCTTTTTATGCTTCTTTTTTATGTTACATCAAATATGTTAAAACAGCATCACATTTTTTATTAAACATTCATTGTTCCAGCTCAGAATTCATTGTCTCACATCATTTATTATTAAATGATGAATAAAGGCCATTTGCATCTTAAATATATATATATATATATATATATATATAAACACCAGAGTAAATGAACATGTGAATGTTAAACACAACTGTGGTTTTAAATATGACACTGAAATAAAAGCAGAATATTCTGATAAAAAAAATTCACATCCAACGCTTAATGATGTTTGTATATTTTATTTAAAGGTTTCATAAACTCCACAAACAATGAAAATGTCAGGGTTTTACAATGAGAAAAAGCTAAAATCTCTCCCTATAAAGTCATTTGACACAGACGTGTATAATCTTATAAAATAAATACAATAAAAATAAAATTTAATTAAAAAAAGTTTTAGGGCAATTCTTTTGAGATTCTTCTGTGTTTTTCTGTTCATGGAGCTTGTGAAGGGATAGAAAAAAAGCAATAAAAACAACTCAGAAATAACATTAATATAGATTGTATTGTTGAATTCACGCAGCTGCAGCACTTTGTTTGGTTTAGGGAAAAATACCAAGACTTGGTTTAATGTGGAAAAAGTCTGGGAAGGTAAAATAAAACCTGAGGAATAAATATAACCCAGGTATTGACCAATACAGACGTCCAGCTGATATTAATAAATGTATCATATCAGATGTCACCGATGGCAGCGTCGTGTTATATGAATTAATTAATATGCATCTGTTTTCAATCAAAGGTAATGTGATAAAGTTTTAAAGGTTTATAATGAAGATTAATTTATTAAAGGAGGATAAATAACAACAAAAACAAAGAAAAGAAACAGAAAATAATATCAGTATCAGTTAAAAATGTAGCTGTCAACACATCCCTAATTTAACCCAAATCTCCTTTCAAACCTAAAACAAAGTAAAATGTAACATTATGAGCCGTTTATTCACACGTTCTAATTCATTACGTAGAATCTTTTCCATTATCCTGATGTTATTACCATATACAAACAGTGCAGAGTCATCAACAAACAACAGGAGTGTGATGTAAATTCAACTTGAAGAAAGATGAGAAATTATAGGTGCTATATCAATAGTGTAGTCACAAAATGAGAAAATTCAACAAAGAAACATTTTGGTCAGAATTATTTATAGATGAATATGACAAATGTCCTTAAACCCTCAGTTTTAAAAGCACAGAAAATGCCCTAAAAAACATGGTGACAAAAAGTAAAAAAATAAAGATAAAGGAAAATATGAAGATGAAGAAAAAGATAAAGATAAAGAGAGAAATAAAGATAAAGAAAAATATAAAGATAAAGAGCCACACTTTCCTTAACTTCTGCTGCTGGAAAGTGAAGCTAAAGTTCAAAGGTCAAACCATGCAGTTCCATGAATGTCCACTAGGATCAAAACTGAGTCAGGCTCCATACACCATTTTAAAATGTACAAAAGAAAAAAAAAGCATGTTTTGGACTTGATCACACTCACAGAGAACAAAAAATGTTCTCTGTCCTAAATATAGGGGTTGAATTTCTACAAAACTGACCTGTTTAGTTTAAGTTAAGACAAAAAGTTTCCTCTGATTGACAGGTGAGTGTTTGTTCTTCACTAGCGTTAGCTGGGCTGTCACATTCAGAGCTGTTGTTTACTGAAGAAAACATTTGTTTGTTTGTTTGTTTCTCTGCTATAGTTGTGTTTATGGATTACACTAACTAGACTGGATTCTGTTATGAAGTTTTCTGTAATTCATGACAATAACCAGAGTGAGTGACCTGCGTTAGCTGATGTTAGCATAAATATGTATAGAGGTCTATGGTCTGTCAGCTAGCATGCTAATTAGCGCATTTACACTGTTATCAACACAGCTATGTATGTTAACATTTATTAAGGATTTGAAATGAGCCCATGGGGTTTTCTTTATGACTTTTAATCGGTGTGGTCGGTTTTATACTTAGTTCTGGTTTCATTCCTTGTTTTTCTCCAACTCTACCCACTCCTTTCCATAAAATGAGCATGGCGGCGCTCATGTAATGGATCTTTAGGATTCACAAACCAATGGGTGGCACAAAGCTCCATCCATTATTTAAATGCTTTATTTATTTATTTTATTTAAATGCTTTATATGAACTCTCCTTTCAGTCCTCTCTGCTTGTATTTAACATCCCATGAGTCAGAGGGTTGGTTTTCTACAGCCTGTAAGGAGAGTCTGGGGGAGGGGAGGCGTTCTTGTTTAGTCTCAGACCACTTCAGCCACAATATGTTGAAATCACACTTGTGGAATTTTTGCCCAATCATATTTTTATATTCCTGAATTTTAATGTGAAAAATGTGTTCCGTTGTATTTATCTACCAAAATATTCCAAAACAAATTTAATTGTATTACAGCTCCAACATGAAACCACTGATATTAGAAGGTCTTCACTACTTTATTCCTTAATATTTTATATCAAGACTGATGAAGACCACACTCATAGAGACATCACCAAAATTATTACTGTGTATTTATGTTTTGCCGATATTTAATTCAACTCCACACCGGACAAAATAATAGAAAAACACTCATCCAGCCTCTTTAAAAGTGTGTTATTCTGGTAAAAACAGGGTGATTTTCCTCATAATGCACTTGATTTTTTTTGTCTGATTTGGACTCATTTTGCTTTTTTACTTCAACACCAGTATCAGGATGATCTTTGTAAAATCAAAAAACTTTAATCTCATAATTATAACATAACTTACACATGAATAATTTGCTGTTTTTATTACATTCAGCTTCATGCAGGAAGTGGAATGATGAGTTTCTTACTTATAGGAGAAGGAAGTCAAGTGAATAAAATAAAAAAAAGTCAAAGTGCATTGGACTTTAGTGACATTAAAGCCCTAAAAACACTGACTGTTGGAACCGCACCAGCCGTGTGGATCTGTGTTTGTGTTTCATTATGTACATACATGTCAAATGGTCCAAACGAGGCTGCGGCGCCGTTCAGATTCTCCTTACGGCAAAGTTTCAGTCAAAGTCACCTCTGGCTGAGTGAAGAGCACCTATAACTTGAATCTGTTTGTTATTCCACTGTTGGTTTTACAACACAAAGAGCAGAGAATCAGCCGCAGAATATCAATTGGGCTGGGGAAGTGATTTGTTTGGTGGTTTGGGAAAGCCTTGCTTCGAGGCTCTTTGTGAAGGATGAATTAACACACATTGTAGGCAGCCCATTGAGACGCCCAGAGACAAAATACTGGGCCATTCAGCTCCGCTCAGCCATTTGTTTTTTTCCCCGCCACTTCCCTTTTCCTCGCTCTCTATCTCCTCGCTCCTTTTCTCCACCATTGCTACAGTATGTGCGAGTGGTTGTCTGGTAACAGTGGCAGTGAAGGTAGATGACACTTTCCCATTAGGGATTTGCTTTGGCGATGCAATAACTCTGCTGTACTTAAAATAACCCACAGGCCAAACAATACATATTAAAAGTGCAGACGTCGCTCAGAACGCTGTTATCATGAACCCATCTGCATATACGTCTGGCTTTAATCAAACTCCAGAAGCTTTAGCATATGCAGCATTTAACTATTTTTAGGAAAAGTGTTTTTAATGTTTTGTCAGGCACTAGCTTCAGGAGGGAGATTACTGAGCAAGGCTTTGCCCTAAATGTTGTCTTCCCCCTCTTGAGACCAACTTCCAGGAGATCTGCGAGTCTGTCAGACGGCTCACAGGGTCCCCAGGCACTTTGACCTACTTGTTCCACTCGCACAGAAAACTGTGGAGACGTTAAGAAAATAGTTCAGTATACGAGGCGCTCGCTCATCACCGCAGACATGGATGTGAAAGGATGACGAGGGTATAAGTTCTGTAAAAATACGGAGTCTATTAGTAAGAGCTTTTAACTCTTAATGAAAGGAAAGTGTGTGGTTCAGTAGATTAACCCGAGCTGTGACAGTAAAACCCAGTTAGGATAAGCTCCGTGTGCAGATGTGGCATTAACAGAAGATCATTTCAGTCTCAGAGGAGGTAAAAACAGCCCCGTTCTGTGGCGCAGGAGGGTTCTATAAAAGGAAACCCAGTAACACAGCAGAACATAAGGATCTGCAAAGGTAGACTCTGAACAGGAACGTTTCTGCTGGTGATTACACATCACATTTGGATTTTTACAGCCGCTGAATGATGGTATGAGTGTGAAAACTGCAGTGGTTATTAAATTAATTAGTAAACCCCCCACCCAGAACAGGAGTTTGATAAATGACTGGATGGACGCACTGGTTTTTATGTTCACTTAAGGATATATTTTACTGCAAAAGTCATTTTATTTATTTATTTTGCATGAAATACAAAGTACAAAAGTGATGTAAATGAAATAAAAAAACACTGTGCAGGAGAAGGTAGGAGCCTATTAGGCCTATACAGACCCTCCTCATTAAAATATAACGAATAATAATTACAATAGAACTGAAATACTTGAAATGACAAACAAGGAAAATGACAAAGAAATGATAACGAATCATAAATAAGTAACAATTTAATGATTAAAAACCAAACTATAGTAACTAAGGAAATTATTGAATAATTAAGTGATTCAAAACAAGGAAATATGGAACTAAAGTGACATAAATAAGACGATCTAACAGACTTAAACTAGTTGAATGTTGAGTGGTTAATAAATTGTTTATTTTTTTAATGTGCTCTTGAAGTTCAAGTCAGATGAATGAAATTGTAAACTAAAGTGTTCCAGATATTGGTATGAATACAGACTGTGACTCATGATCCTTCTGACTTTTGGGTTTGAATTTTACACCATTAACATGACACTGGTTTGTCCATTTGTCTCACACACACACACACACACACACACACACACACACACACACACACACACACACACGTTTTGGATGGTGTCCACAGGTCGTTAGTGCAGATCAGGTGCAGCTGTCATGTTTTCCTCACCTGGCTGTGGTTGAACAGTGTTAGTGTTTCAAAGCAGACGTGTTTCTGTCCAAACATCATCGTCCTCGCTGAGTTTTCTGCCTTTTTCCCAAATTTCCAAAGTAGACGTGAGTATTTTCAGTTCAGTCGGACCGAGGCCTTAATGGAGAGTTTTGTCCAGTTTACCCTTTGATCAAAAACAGGTATTTGTGGGATGAATGCAGAGTTTTAGACAGAAATCAGAGTTTTTATCAGTTTTGGTGTGAGTTTGGTGTGGAGAAAAAAAAAATCAGGGTGTGTATTTGTTTTCTTGGGGGCGGGGTCAATGGTACGTCACCTGACCAATCAGATTGTGTGTTTCTTGGTCAGTTGTTAGTTATTGATCTGATCTTTCACTCTATTTTAATGAAAAAAAAGATGGATTTAGACCAAATTAGGACCTGAGGAGATGTGAGACACAGTTTTGTCGATATTTAACAACTTCAGCCAAGACGTGACCTGTTTTTTATTTGTTTCACAGGTTGGTCACTACTACGACTATGAATGATTGTTCTCTTTACTTCTCACGTGTGTCTAAGGTCTGGTGTCATGTTGTTGTGATGGTTCTGCTTCCAGGTCTGTCTGTCCTGTATCTTCCATCCACCTGTGAATGTATTCCAGAACCACGTCTGTGTAAATGGATCGGTGGATCATCTCTGTGACGCCAGAACCAGAACCGTGTTAAAGGTGGGATCATGATTCTGGATCTGTGTGAGAAGGAAACCCCTGTGGTTCTGCAGAGTGCGAGGTTTTGATGGTGTGTTGTGGAATCACCTGCTCAACTATTATCTGTGTGAAAGTGGTAGAGTTTGTTTTCCCTTTACTCTTACCGATCCAGTTTACATGACCATAAAAATCCAAGACCTGGGAGTAAACGGGTAATAATTAGATCTGACATGTTTACGTTTATGTAAGAAATGTGAAAATAAAAACAACTCTGGTTTAGACAGTTTATTCTGACATCAGATTTATTGTATTTTATTGTTTTATTTTATGAACACTGGTGTATAAAAACTACACACATGTAAATATGACAGAATAGGTGGGTTGCACGTTACGTCACATCTGCGCGCGAACCTTAAATGGTGGTCAACTGGTGCCGCAGCCCATTGAAAACACTGTGAAAACACCCTTGGAAAATGCCTCAATTTTGTGCCGTTTTTGGATGCTCTAATCGCTCTAACCTCAGGGGCACATCAACTTTCCACCAGTCCAGGGAATCAAACCATTGACCCTTTAGTTACAAGCTGACTCTTTGGCCACCTAGGCCACGCCCCCTTACATGTTAATTGGCTTTATTTCATTCTTTTACATCTGAGCGTGTATAAAAACAACTAAAGTCGTAGAGAACAGAAGTTGCGTAACCATAAATCTGATGATGCACCGGAGCATCTTCACCAGAGTTTATTGATCATCACATTCCTTAAGCACATGTAAACAGGTCTGATTATTAGAAGTATTCCATTACTCCCAGTCATGTAAACCGGCTCAGAGCATCGACGTCACCGTGTTCAATAAGACAACATGGTAAGTTTGAAAAATAATGATGTTGCCATGGTTACGTACCTGCAAAATCCGATAATGGACTGAAACGTGTAAACCAAGGTCGTCGTGTTTATGATGCACACGTCAGCGAGTCAGGGTTGATTATTATTATAATTTTTTAAAATACATTTTTAACACAAGGTGCTGAGTGTCTTATAATGTTTAAAACACAGAGTGCATTAACCTCTGACCTTCTAATTGCATTGTATTATATATTTTTTTATGGCCACAGTTTTGTAGAAAATGGCTTTTGCTGTTGTAATCACATCTGCTGACTGGATTGTGTAGCTTAGTGGTTTACACTGGTGACTTTGGTTGCTGGTTCAAATCCCAGGTGGGCCCTTGGACAGACAAGGCCTTTTACGCTATACATGCATTATACACTATACAGTCGTCAGCAAAATGTAATAATCTAATACTGATTCAACATAACCTCCATACAAAGTCTAAGGACCCAGTTGGACAGTGGGCGGAGTCTCAGCCGTTTCAATAACGTACAGTGACTGGATCCAAACATGATCATTCTAAAGCAGGGGTGTCAAACATAAGGCCTGTGGGCCCAAACCGGCCCAACAAAGGGTCCAATCTGACCCAGGGGACGAATTTCCAGTTCAGCTCCTCTGGCCTCATCAAGTCCAACATTAGTGGAAGTTTGGTTTTATGATAACTTAGTTTTAATGTGAAAAAGTCAAATTTCATGATGAAAATATTTTTATTCACAAACTTAAAAAAGGAGCGTAATCTAAACGACCAAAAAAAAAAAAAGAAAAATAAGTGTAATTTAAACAACATGATGTGTTACTAAATATTTCTGTAGATCTGTTGGAATGCACATAAAGGTAAATATTGTTATAATTGCACTTTATTTGTGGTTATTTATTGATTATTATGTCGTTTTTCTGGTCCAGCCCACATCACATCACATTGGACTAAACATTGTTTTAAGTTTTTTTGGGGGTTTATTTTATGTGGTTTATTACGGCACCTAAATGTTCATAAAGAAGGATGTTTCTCCTTAAGTTTTAGTAAAACAGGCACAACTGCTACGTACAAACTGCAGCGATTGGGGACAAAATGTAAAGGTCAAAGTGGGACCTGGTAAAGGTCACAGCTGCTGCCCCTGGGGTCTGAGTCGGATGAGCTGAAGTCTGCTGGTGTTTCACCTACAGGCAGGAATTTAATATAAATGATATTATGTTCTCTGGACACCAGAGTTTATTGGGCTTTTGGCACAAATGCTACTAAATTACAGCTAAATGGATGAAAAGACAGAAGTGTTTGTCATGAACCGATCGAACATTTTGATAAAGTGTGATGCAGTTATGGTTACGCCCCCCCCAACCCCCCCAGTATCCTGCCCATACAGACCCTTTAACCACTGAATGTGAAATCTGTGCTGTGTGTGTGTGTATATTTTTATTTCATAGCTTCATAAGCAAAAATCCCAAACTTTCCATAACTAGTATTTTTAATCCTTTAAATGCCATGTATCTTAAACAAACCATATTTTTTGATACAAAAAAAAAAATAAATAAAACACAAAACATTTTTTCCTCAATATACTACATGAACATTGGACTACTTATTTATTGCAGCCTGGCATGTATGATTAACAACAACACTGGTTATTACACATTGTTATTTTTTGTTCTAGGTTAAATGCTAAATGCTAAAATGTGTCCGTGTGCATTTTTTACTCACTGCAGACATGGGGGGTTAGTGTGGTCATTGTGTTAATGTCAGTGACTGGGTCAGAATGTTAAAGAACTTCTGGATTCCGATACAAACTGTAAAAAATAATATGACTTTTGTAACATAAAGTGTGCATAATATGCTCACGTGAAGGTTAAAGCTGTGTTTTCGTTTCGTTTAGCGCCGAACGCCTTCACATCATCGTTGTCATGTCACTGGTTTTCTTAGTAGAACTTGACCAAAAAGACAGAACGATCAAACCCAGACATGAGAAAAGTAAAAAGCCTGCACTTACAGGTCCAATGGTTCACTGGAGCTTTTGAAATTATGCCCCAATTACTGGGGTGTAACATGACACACAGCTACAATCCATTATTTAGTAAAGGTTAGGCTGGAGTTTGGTGGATTACTCCTCAGTAGCTTAGCATTTCTTCTAAATGTCACACCTTTCAAAAGGAGGAAAAGTAGCTGTTAATGGTTCCCACAGGAACATCCTTTAGTGTCAAAAAAATGTAATTGTATCCTACACATTTTCAAGGTGACTGTGGACTTGTTTCTGGCCAGAAAATGAGAAAAAAAAGAGAGATGATCTGATGCAGAGTCTGTCATCCTCTAGTGCTGATGATGTCACTTCCTGGTGGTGGTGGTGGTGGGGGGGGTGTCAAACATGGGCCCAAACCACAGGTTCAAATTCAGTTTTATTTGAACAGGACAGAATTAAACCAACAGACAAATAAATAGTTGATGCATGTCCTGAAGAACTCCTAAAACCCAGAAGGAAAAGACGAACCTGAGCAGAACCACAGCAGAACCACAGGAGAACCTGAGCAGAACCACAGCAGAACCTGAGCAGAACCACAGCAGGATGATTTAACAAAGTGTAAAAATAGTGGCTTTTCCGTGCACTGAAGTCATATTTACTAAATGTGTTCAAAACAGAAGTGCATAATGTCTGTTTTTGTTTAGTCAGTGCTTTGTTTTATACAGTATGACTACATTTGGACACTTGACTTTGAATATTTAGTGTGTATATTATGTGGTTTCTAACACAGTTTATTATCTATGATGAACCTAAAAACAAACCTTTATAAACTATTTTTATACCATAAAAATTAAACATTAAATATAGTTTGGCATTTTCAACATTTCTATTACATGAAAAAAAATCATAAACTTGGTTTTTATTTTCATTCTTGTAATAACTCAAATATATCTTTTCTAGTACAAAATAAATTTAGTTAAAATTACAATAACATTAATTTCAGTTTTTTAAGGTGAGTCATGTCTGTTTTTGTTTTGCTGCTTTATAAAATAGCAGATTTTGATAATTTAATGTTTTGTTTTTTTACACTAAATGAAATAGAAACATTTGGACTTATTATGTTATTATTTTACTGCTTTGGCCCATTTTAAGATAAAAGTGGTTTGTATGTGGCACCTGAAAGAAAATGAGTTTGACATCTCTGCAGTAGGGGGGGGTCGTCCTGCCCCCAGAGCAGTGACTCCCCCAGTCCCATTGAATCCACTCACAGATGTCTCCCTTCAGGGAAGCTGCACTGAAAAAAATGATATGTTAAACCTACTTAAAAAAAATGAGGTAACAATTTACACTCACTTTAAATGAGTTGGTC